>LPNX011198845.1:1471-19135 GCA_001517045.1 Pseudotsuga menziesii
AACAATTATAGCTGTACATATAAGCTACATTTGAAGAAGATAGCCATCTTTGTGTCGTTGGTGAAGAAGAAGACAACATTGTAGCTAATCTTGAGGTAAAATATAATGAACCTATGGAAGGTCTTAAATGTTTTTGATAACATTTAGGATGTTGTAAATGGTGTTGATGGATATGAAATGGAAGAATATTTTGGAATATAAATAACAGTTGAAGAAGAAATTATTCATGTGGATGAGGAGGCAAAAGAGGCAAAAATTGAAAATTAGGTGAAATTCAATGATGAAGAAGTGGCTCACTAGCACTGGGGGGTTCACTAGCAATCCAATATCATATCACATCCATTGATATTGGGGGCTTCAATACTCCTAAATAGTTCAAAAATATATTTCCTCGTATTAAGGGGTCAAGGGGGGTTTTTAATTTGACATAGTAATATAAATATTTGGGGTTATTTTATTTGGGTGGGATGAGAAATAACCTCCAAATCATGGGATGGAGTCATAACTCAAAATCATGGGCTCAATTCATACCTCCAAATCATGATTTGGATTCATATTAGTCTTAGCTTTTCTTAAGGAATAACCTCCAAATTGGAGGATAGATTCATACCTCTAAATTACGAGATGGATTCATATGAGTCATAAATGTTGCTAAGGAATAACCTCCAAATTGTGATTGGATTTATACCTCCAAATCATGGATTGGATTCATATTATTCCCAGTGTCTTAAGTGCTCAAGTATTATCAACTAACAAATTTTTTTTTATTGGAGAAAGATCGAAGACGTGTTCAATTTAGAATGTAGTAGTTCATGCATACGTCTATGTTGGCACAAACATTGGAACTAGTTTTCATTCCTTTGCATGTTGATATATGATGTGTTCCTTGGCTTCATCATCTCCTGCATTTGAGCTCCAAAGTTAGCAATATGATATAAAGGGTGTGTTAAAAATGAATTGGTAAAAATGTGGTAAAAATGGATACCTACAATATTTGGTGAAACTATGGGTTTTCAATGCAGGGGCATTCTTCTCTCTTTAACAAAGTTCTAAATTGATTAGACTATGGGGTCTTGAACTAACCCAAGGAGGTGCTTCACTTGTAAATTCATTGTAAATGATATAGTTTGTGAGTTAATTTAGAAGATTCTAGAAGTGACGAGGTGTGATGTAATGTCCCCAAAATTTGAAAATAAATAAATTATAGGCTAGTGAAAACTACCCAAAAGGGATCATTATTACTCATGCGGAAACACAGGTGCTACTTATACTTTTGATATCTTCGAAATCTGCCCATTGTCTTGTTAATCTCTTATCCATTCAGTGACTATTAGCTCGTTTAATTCTTATGTCTTAATTCTGTTATTTAAGCTATTGATATATATTAGTTATTACTGTCGGTGAATTAGTGAGTTGTATAGATCATTGTTTTGCTTCTGCACATGTGTACTTTGTTTATTTAATAAAAACTAACTTAACTTTGTTGATGGGAACAAAGTGATGGAGTGGTGGGACTCGTTCTCCCATGACGATCTGAGAGGTAAGGTTATTCTTCGTTATGGAGGCTTACTTAGTTCATACGAACTAAGGCACTTTATTTGTTGACTTACAGGTTACTCTTGCATCATCGGGATTATTGGTTACTTGACTCAATTCAGTTCCTAGTTATATTTCTAGTTTCGCCTTGCACTTTATTACTATTCCATTTTTACGACTCAGGTAAGCCCTATGTTTGTTAATTTTATTTCTTAGTTAATTATCCAGATGTTGTGAATTTACTTACTTTACTTACCGTTATAAATTAACTATATATTGGTTATTTTATTTACTCGTCTCTTATTTCTATTTTGTAGGTTTACCTTGGTTATGAGCTTGTAAAATTATGCTTTTTCTTCCTAGAGAGGGCATCATGGCATTCTACATTTTCCATGATTCCTAAATGCTACAAACCTAGACTACGACTAATGCAGAAATGCTACCTGTATGAACTAGAAAAATGGGCATGTAACAACCTAAGCTTTGATGCTAAGGGTAAACATTGTAAACACTATATGATAGTGTTAAGGGCTGCGCATACCATAAGGTTGGGACTATGGTATACATACCATGTCATTAGCATTGAGCCTGCGCTGACATTTCAAGGGCGGCGAAACCATAGGATAGAGGGTTTAACATACGAATTGCTTGGTATAACGTTGATTCCATAAACTATGGTGGGGTTTTATGGAGACGTTAATGGCCACCAGTTGGTGCCATTAATGCCATCAGGGTTGGTGAAAAACCTTGGCAAAGGACTTGGCATTCGCTATTTGTGCACTATGGTTTTGGCATTGTGGTTTAGTGTGGCCTCTGTGCATTTGGAGAAGGGAGACGACCCGATTGATTCACAGGTAAGCTAGACCAGCTCTATGTAAAATGCATTGCTTCGTTGTTTTTCTCCATGGCATAGTCATGCTTCTCATGCCATCGTGGAATTGTTGCAGGTGGAAATGAAGGCGCTCTGGGGTTGGCACAAGGCTACGTTATCGAGTTGGGATTTCTTATTCACAGCCATGGTAAGCCTTCTAGAAAGATTTACTTGCCTCCTCTTGTTCTGGGCATTGTTGAGTTGGGATTCTTTACAAGGTTGGGGTTTTGTGTGCCAATCATTGATTCTGCTTTCAGGGTTTTAAATGTAGCTTTCTCTAGTTTTAAATGGACTCTCATTGGGATATTTGGCATTTTTGGGCCATGGCTGCACCATTACTTGTAATGGTGCCATAGCTCATGACTTTTTCATTTAACATTTTAATACTTGACTATCTGTCAAAGAGGTTTCATGCCTGATTGTGTAAATACACTGTGCATTGGTTTTTATGTGAAGACTGTAATGTATTTTGGGTAAGAAATGCCTACGATTTCGTTCAATGTTTGTAATGGATTATACCGTGTAAAAGAATTTTGGACCGTGTAGTTAATTTGACGTTGCGTTTTAACATGTGGACTTTACTGGGTTCGATCATGGCCTTAAACCCTGTAGAATTTACTCTGTATATTTATAAAGGTTTGGGTTAAGGAAGTATGCACAACACTCTGTTTGTATTTTAAGTTGGGAAAGCTTCTAGAGCTTGGGGTGTTATGCCATGGGATGCACCATTGTAGCAATGGTGTCGTAGCCCATTGGCTTGCCACCACATGCTCTGCATTAGTGTATAAAGGGAGACTGTGTTTTAACAGAGTATTTAACTTTTAGTTTTGCATTGGCTCAGTGTGGGTGCAGGCCATGCCATGAATGGCATGTGCCTCTCCCAACGACTGCAATAGCTTTAGTTGGCATTTGATATGTAAATTGTTTATTTTTAAAAGGATAGGGCTATAACATCCAGGGTTATGACATGCACGTCATCGATTTGGTTTATTAGCGTGACTGTGTGATTAGATTGGAACTTGGCTGAGGCCGTAACTAGGGTCTTTATGATCTCACTGTTAGTGTATGCATTGTTTGTTTAAATGGAAAGAATGGCACAGCTTAAAAATGTAGCCTGCATATATTAGATGTATAGCATGGACAATATAGAAGTGGTTATGCGATTTGCTTATTGTTTGGGTATAAAATGCTTATGGTTTTATTAATGTTATTTCCTCGAGTCTAGACATCCGTAGGATTCGATGTTGCGACCTCTGTTGGAAAAATGGGATTTAGTTGTTTAATTTGTTTAATGTGATGCGACCGTTGTGTGTAGATTTAAATGGGACCTTTAAAACACTTTATGTTTTTATAATGGATGACTATAATAATAGGACTGTGACTTAAACATTTGAGTTATGTAAATGGATGCTATTATTGACTAAGCGATTTTGACTGCAGATTTTATATAATAAGACAGAGTTTTGATATTGGACCACATGGGTGGTCACGATTCCTTCTTTGTTGGGTTAATTATGATTATTTTCATTAAATGGAATGTTATGATATTTGATTTGTACTCTTTGAGATAGACCTTGAAGGTATTTAATTATTTTTTTAGCTTGTTTATTATATGAATTCTGTTCTTAGTAGATCTAGTTTAAAATATAAGCTTGTATTAGTAGCATAATTAATATTTTAATTAAATACTATTGAACTAGTTTTGTTAAGATTTAGGGCAAGCCTCTGCTGAAAAATGGAATATGTCAGCAGAGTATTAAATATAGAGAACAAGGTAAAAACATAATACTAAGATCAAAACCTAGTTAATATAGGAACATTTATGATAGATGCAACCCTGAACATAAACAACATATGATACAAATTCTCTAGGTCCTATGATTAGTAATTTGCAGATACAAACCCTAACAGATTGTTAACCCTAAAACTTAACCATTAGGGTTTAGAAACTATATTGCAGCCATTACTTTAACATAAACAGAAATGAATCTTTAGGAAGAAAATGAAATAGGCCTTTAAGGGTTTCATACCTGGATTTGAAGCTTTGTTAATGGCTACACATGCACACTTAAATAACCATCATTAACAATTAAATGTAGATCTGACCTCTGTTTGATGACCAAATCACTTAGGAACTACCAAATTCCTCCCAACCATGACCCGAAACCATTCCTGTTTCTAATTCGGATCCCCCCGAGCTGGAGTCCAACATGCAAGTAGCTTAGAGATCCTAAGGTAGGGTTTCCTAACTAGTATTCGGTTCTGAATCAGTCCTCTTTTCTTTATAGGAGAAAGTTCTCCAGGAAAAACACTTGAGAGCCAAAAACAAGTGGAATAATAATTCTCCAAGATAAAAAATCAGAACCCCACGCCTTTGCTTGGCTTGAGTCTTTATAGACAGAATTTTTAGGCAAAGGGGCAGTTAAATAAAGAAATCCTTGATTTCTTGTTTTAACCCTTTTTAATTTACTGGGGTAATTTTCAATTCTTAACCTAGGAACTTTTAACTAGTTCCTAGTTAGTCTTTCATAGATATTTCACTATTTATTAATCCTTTAATAATAAATAATAATTGGTGTATCTTTTCTTCTTTCTTTATTCAATTATATAATTAATCATCGTTAATTCTTTATACATACTATGTATAAAATACATACTATTAAAATACTTGTTAACATTTGTCTTCAGGCATATGATCCATAGACTTAATGACACTTCTTTATGAAGGTCAAGTAGATAGATGGCTTAGGTCTACTAGGATAGGCAACTCTAAACATCCTTTCATGTTGGATTTCCCTCATATAACGTGGTAGCTCTTACTTGATGAGAATACAAAAATTCAAAATTTCATTTAATCACTTATAAATAAGTATGATGAGATCAATATTATTCTCGATTCGTTGTCACTTTGAGGTGATTTTAATCTTTTCAGTAACCCCTAGCACCTACCAAAGCCCATACTCAACGCTTATAACAGGGAGTTACAAACATAGTGCAATTCAAGAGCTCTCGCTCAACACTAAATGCTAGGATCTACTTGTACGATACACCTAGGGATACAATGGCCAAAGATCCGGTGCTCCAGTGCTTATGCTCAACATCAGCATGGAATGCTCCATAGCTTATGCCCAACATTTCCAATTATATTTTTATGTGTTCCAGAGCTTTATGCTCAACACAAAATGTAAGTATTCACGTGCTCCAGAGCCTTTCCCTCAACACAAAACATCTCATCGATCATGTGCTTCAGGGTCCACGTCTAACATAAAACATCTCTTCAATCATGTGCTGCAGGTTCCATGCCCAACACAAAACATATATATACATATATATCATCAACAATTGACTTACGCCCAATATACAAAAAAAATCATCATGTTCATGTGTAGTGGCGCCTTCGACCCTAAAATAACACATCAATATAATCATCTTGATCAATAGGCTCATGCCTATAAATGGTAGGTCCGAAATTCAGGACATTACATTCCTCCCCGCTTAGTACAACACCTTCCCTGGTGTTCTAGGGACTCTTAATGATATCATGAAAGAAGGCGCAGTAAGCCTTTCTCACAGTGGCCTCATTCTCCCAGGTAGCCTCATCTACCTCAAAGTGCTTCCACTACACTTTCAATTGGACTACGGTGCACTTCCGAAGCTGTACTTCTTTCTTATCCAATATATGCAAAGGCTCAGGGGAAAATTCCCCCTCAGGTTCCACCTGTAATAATGACCAATCAATGACATGCTCAGTCTCATAAACATATTTCTTTAATAAAGATGCATGGAAAACATTATGCACTCTTACGTGCACAGGTAATGCTAGTTCATAAGCCACTGGTACTTTCTTGGCTAGAATTTCAATAGGTCCACAAAATCTAGGTGCTAACTTACCACACCTACCCAAGCTCAATGAGCTCCATTTCGCTTTCACTTTCAAGTTGACATGATCACCTACTTGGTAGTCTTTATCTTTTCGTTTCTTATCCGCATAAATTTTCTAACTGTCTTGTGCCTCTTTAAGGTTTCCATGGACCTTGGTAACTAACTATTCCAAGTCCAATCACAGGTCAGGCCCTAACATGAGACGATCCACTGGACTGTCCCAAGTAACTGGGGTCCTACACTTCCGTCCATAGAGTACCTCAAAAGGACCCATCTTGGCAGAAGCTTGATACCCATTATTATATGCAAAATCTGCAAGGTCCAGATAATCTTCCCACTTGGTGGGGTTGTTCATGACATACATTCAAAGCATGTCTTCAACAATTTGGTTTACTCTTTCAGTATTCCCATCCTTCTGTGGGTGATAAGCAGTGCTAAAGTTCAGCTGCTTCTCTAATCCAGAGAATAAATATCTCCAAAATTTTCCTGTAAACTTAACATCTCGATCTGAGATAATCACTTTGGGTATCCCATGTAATCTAAATATCTCTTTTAGGAAGATATCAACAATGTTCACGGCATTGTAGGTCAATTTCATGGGAATGAAGTGTGCTGCCTTTGACATCTTGTCAATGACTACGAAGATGGAATCATTTTGTTTCTTTATTTTTGGTAAGCCAGTAATAAAATCCATACTGATAACCTCCCACTTCCATTCCAGAATGGGAAATGGCTATAGAAATCCTGAACGATGCTGGTGCTCAGCTTTAACTAGCTGGCATTCCTGACATTTCGCAATAAACATTGCTATGTAAACCTTTAACTTAGGCTAGAAAAAGTGTCTCTTGACGACAGATATCATCTTTTGATATCTCGGGTTTCCCGAGTAGGGTGCCCTATGAAATTTTGTGAGGATGTTGGATCGAATGTCCCCTCTAATTGGAACATACAATCTATCCTTAGACCATAGTAGTTTGGATTCATCCACCTTGTATTCCTTCTTTTGTTGAAACAACCGATCCTCTTGGACCTTCTTGAGGATATCCACATAGAACGGGTCCATCTTGTTGGCTGTTCTAACCTTCTCATGCAAATCTACATCAGTTTGACTCACGGTAAACCCATATATCATATGAGTCCATCGACTCAAAGCATCGGCAACTTTGTTCTCTTTGCCCTTAATATGCTTTAGTTCAAAGTGATACTCACTCAAGAAAGCCAACCATCTGGCCTGCCTCGCATTCAAATTGGGTTGATCAAATAAATACTTTAAACTCATATTATCAGTCTTTAGAAGGAACTTCCTTCCCATGAGGTAGTGCCTACACATCTTCAAAGCATGGATAATGACTGCTAGCTCAAGATCGTGCTTGGGATAATTCTACTCATGCTCTTTTAATTTCTGCGATTCATAACAGATCGCATGATCGTTTTGCAAGAGGACTCCTCCAAGTCCTTCCTTGCTTGCATCCGTGCATACAATGAAATCCCCATCGAGATCCACAATCCCCAATACTGGTGTGGTCATCAAAAGATGCTTAAGCTTTTGAAAACTTTCTTCACACTTGTGAGTCCATAAGAACTTGTTCACTTTCTTCTGCAAAGCCATCATGGGGGAAATGATTCTACAGAAGTTCTTAATGATCTTTTGATAATACTCGGCTAAACCCCAAAAGGACCTAATGTCAGTGACACTAGTCGGGGTAGGTCAATCCTTTATAGCTCAAATCTTTTCTGGGTCCACAGCTATTCCTGCCTTGGATATGATGTGACCTAGGTACTGTATTTGTGGTTGGTAAAAGTCAAATTTACTAAACTTAGCATAAATCTAGTGTTCTCTCAACACCCGAAGTACTATGCGAAGGTGTTCTTTGTGTTCCTCCTTATTCTTGGAATAAACTAGAATGTCATCAATAAAGACTAGTACGAACTTATCATGATTTTTACTGAATATGTTGTTCATCATACAGATACAATTTGCGGGCCTTGTGTAGTGCATTATCCAAAGTATTTGGCATGTCGAATTCAATCTTGTCCCAAAAACTGGGAGGAAGACATCTTAGGAACTGCTAGATCTTCATCTTCTCTTCTTTGATATATGGTACATAATGCAGTAGATCTAGAAATCTATTTATAAATGTGTCCATAGTCATGGGACCCATGCGAATTTCATGGAACTCTTTTACCTTACGGTCGAACAACCTTTCTGACATGTATTTTTCTTGGAATATCTTTCGAAATTTTTCCCAGTTTATTTCTCGTATCTCATCTTTCTTGGTGTGCTTTAAATCTCGCCACCATCTTGCTTCCTTACCATTCAGGTTGTAGATGGAAAGCCTAGCCTGCATCACATTTGAATAATTATGAACCTGGAAATACTTACTCATTCCCAGCTACCATTCTTCAGCCTTTTCTCCCATATTTACTTCACCTTCGTAGGTCGGGGCTCTTATTTTTCGATACTCCCCTTGAAGACTGTCATTATTTCTTTGCCTCTTTCTCCATGGAGAAAGTGAATCATCACTAGCAGGACTGTGATGATATCCTTTAGTTGCTTAAGGTGTACCTTCTTTTTCTGCTTCTCTTGGGCTGCTGGCCCACTCATGGTACAATTCTCTTTTGGATCTGTTGGTGGACTGGGTAGGTTTACCTTGCGGGCTCCCTCCTGTCATGTTACGCAGTAATGCTTCATTTATAGCTTCCTATTCCTTTCTTTCATTTAGACTGTCTTCTCTGAAACTTTTCAGTTCAGCTTGAAGACTGTGCAAATTTTTTAGCACATCAGAGTTTAGCTCGACCACCAATTTCACTTTTGGAGTGGGAATGGTCTTTTCTTCCTGCTGGCTGTTTTGTTCCTCAGTATTCATAAATTGAACAACGCTTGTAAAATTTTTCCTATAACACAAAAAAATTTAATAGCAGCAAAAATTTCTGTTAGTAACAAAAATTACTTATCATACTTTATTTTTTTCTACGTGAATGCCTGGTGTGCCCATAAGTCTCTCAGTATGGAAAGTGGGTTATGATACCACTTGTAATGTCCCCAAAATTTGATTTAGATTTCGCAGGTGATTTGGATTTAGATTTCGCAGGTGATTTGGAAAAGAGAAGGTCTACTTCAGGTTATGTATTTACTCTTGTAGGTGGAGCTATAAGTTGGATGTCAAAGATTCAAGACACAGTTGCTTTATCCATGACAGAGGTTGAATACATTGCTGCCTCACATGCTTGCAAAGAGGCAATTTGGCTAAGAGGTCTGCTTAGAGAAATTGGAAGGTTACAGAACAATGTGCCTATCTTCTGTGACAGTCAAAGTGCTATTCATTTGGATACAAATCCTGTTTATCATAGTAAGACTAAACATATTGATGTAAAATATCATTTTGTAAGACAAGCCATTAGTGAAGGTGGAGTAGACTGAAAAAGGTCCATACTAAAGAAAATAGTGCAGATATGTTCACAAAACCTGTATTGTTAGAGAAGTTACGTTGGTGTGTAGCTTCTCTTGGTTTGAAGAAAAGGTGATAAATAGTATTGGGCGAAGTACTTGTAAGTTTTGTTGTCAAGGTGGAGATTGTTAAATGACAACTAATCTAATTTGTTTATGGGAGTTTTCTCATTATGGATGTTTACAGGAAGTTTCTCATAATAGGCATAACCAACAACAGTTTACTAATGTAACTAAATTCATGAAGTATATAGTGCATGGTTGGGATGCACAATGTAGAGAGTTGTCTGTGAGGTTGAGACCGTCTTGTAATCTCTCTTTCTCCATTAATGAGCTTCAACACTTTTCCCGTGGATGTTTCCCCATGTTGGTGTTTTAACACATGAAATGCTGGTGTTCTAATTTTGTTATTAATTGTCTGATTATCTGAATGTGTCTTTTGAATTTAACAAAAACATAATCTTAATTTATACATAAGACTCGACAAAATGTATTTACAATTAATGTTGTTTATTGTTTATAGTCTACAAAAGCAATTGTTTTTTTTTTTAAATATGACCTTGGCAAATACCACTTGGTTGGTATGGTATATAGCATGAAAGTGATGGATATCAATTATTGGAACATCAAATGACCTTTGTAAATAAAAAAATTTACTTTCACACTAGAGTGAACTATTTAATACATCAACTAGGGAACTTTCAACCTATATTTGGGAATGGCAAAGTCTTTGATTTTGAGGAAACCATTTCTGCCTACCCAAACATGAACTAAAATTTTAAATATGGGAAAACATTATTTCATCTTTTCACTCCAATGATTAACTCGCTTTCCATTATTGAAACTTTCTAGCTTTATTCCATGGCCTCTACGTGTTTCTTTCTGCAACCGTACAATTTGAGGAGATGAACATGTTGCAAGTGACAAGCTATATGTTTATATTCAACAAACATGTTATTCTAGATCTTGTGTATTCATAGCGATCAAGGGTTCTTTATATAGTGCACCCCGGTAAGTTTTTTCATATAGTTGTGTTCATTAGCTTCTCTTCTCTTCACTTATATACAGTCGACGCAGTACTGATCTAAATTATATTTTTGAAATTCAGACCTACCAGAAACATATGGCAGAGAAGGCTTCTAAAAGGATAAGATCAGGAGGTCAGTCATGCAATTCAAAAAGATCCACAGCTAGACTAGGGGTGAGGGTAGTCCATATCTCAAACCCTACAATCATGGTCGAAACGAGCGCATCTGAATTTCGTGCCGTTGTTCAGTGCTTTACTGGAAGAAAGAGATCTTCCACTTCCAGTACTAAGCATCAAGAAATAAATTCATATTCTGATGCTCAGTACTGTCCTCAAGTCAAGGCACCCAAACTGCTTCTTGAAGATGAATTGAACTCCTTGAATGACATAAAGTACTGCGATTCTGTAATGGCAAATGATAACGTAACCGCGGTTAACGACTCCTGCAACAACACAGATCATCATGATGTTACAATATTCGAGGAATTGGAGGTTTTGCCACTTGAAAACCCTGATTATATAGTGTCACCTTAGGTTTCTGACACAGTGGAGAGCCTACGAGAAACAACCAATATTCTATTTGACATTTTTTCTCCACTGATTATTTTCTGAGTTTGACTGCTTATAGAAAGGCATCAATTCTCAGGGAGAAGGTTATATCATTTTATTTTATAGTCAAATCTGATGCCAATTTCTTGCCAATTTTTTAGGATATGAAACAAGGACAAGGGCTGCTCTAGCTACAGTGCAAGGCTACTAGGTTACGATAATTCTTCAAGATGAGCAAAATTTCCAATGGAATTTATCATAATTCGATCATATATGATTAAACCCGTTCGTATAGAAGTGCCTTCCATTTATTATTTTTGTTGGAGATTGTGTTTTTCCACACACTAGGAAAGCACAGACTGCAGTGACCATTAAAACAAACCTACAATCTATAACTCACAACAAGTACCTCTTAAATGCAGCCTTTAATGTTGCTCACCTCATACATCCGCCAACGCCTGTAGGCAACTCTCCGTAGGCATGATGGCAGCTTGCCCCTAGCCAATCAGCTGATGACAAAATGACCATTTTATGCTTACACAAGCTAGCCACCATGTCTTGGGGTACAAATTCTCAGGCCTACGTCACCTATATAAACCAATAGGAAGTAAGATAAATTGAAATTTAAATAATTCCCCAAAAAAATTGATACTAACTATAACAAAAATTATATATTTTTGTTAAAGTTACTACAAATTAGTCCAAATAATTGTCGTGACCAATTCATATATATCCCCTTAGGGACATAATAACAATGGACTAAATCAAAATGTCCAAGCCTCAAGGTCAAAACTATTGAAACGTTCAATAATAGAATGATAGAGTAATGTCCCATATAATAGGTCAAAAGCATACCATTTGGACATAGTGCTTATATTTTAATTATTAAAATATAAGAAAGAATGCGAATATTCAATCATGTGTATGACGTGGTATATCGCAGCAGTGTTGGACATAGTGCCTTGCCATGGTACTTCGGTGTATTATTTAATATTGCTAGCCTGAGTGCTTTGAATGTAATTTTGGCATAGCGTCTTGAGTGCTATTTTGGTTTATCTGCATATCAAATTTAATAGTGGTAGCAATAGTACTTTGAATGTTATTATCCTTGTTTTAATTAATAAAATGTAAAAAAAAGTCAATAATTATCCTCCCACAAGCTTGGGTAAGGAAATATATGCAGAGGAGGTAAAGAGTACAGGTGGTTAGTAGCAGGCACTACAAAGCAGATTGGCCACGGGTAGGCGCCTTGGTTCTCTGGTCTGTCTTGAGAAGCCCAAGTATTTTATGATAATATGGTTTCTTTAAGAAATGACCTTTATAATTATAACTTATTCTCACACATTATTAATGTATTTTTTAGAAGAATTTTTGATAACATGAGATCAGAGTTGAATAATTTATTATACATAAGCTGCCTTTTGCCTTTTTCTGAGATCAACGAAATTTTTGCTACCTTTTTCCTTTTTCTGAGATCAACGAAGCTTTTGATTTGTTATTGGAGGGAAGGTGCTTGAGATGTGTTCTCCAGCTCTGCCCGAAGTTATAAGTGATCAATCGCTCACACTGTCCAATGCTGTTCTTTTTCTATATTAATCTAATTATATGAATATTCCCAAGCTGTCGAGTGAGTGCCTGGTATTTTCCAAATAAAGATATATAACAAACTCGACACCATTAACTATGGTTCATATAATGGGTCGTCTCCATTGAATGAGCGAAGCCGAATTGTGTCCTGGTTTTCAATTGAATTTTATTTCAATTTTAATAACTTATATATATTAATTTTTAAAACTAACTATTAATTATAATTATTAACTTTAACACTATGCTCCTTAACACCTTGCAACTGTCTAAGCGACACTTTCTATGCCATGCCTTCAACACTATGCTCCTTGTTACGCATCCCCAGAGTACTTATTTATTCATCTAACAAGTAGTCGTTACATCCCATGGAGATATATAAGGGCTGGTAGTCTATTTTGGTGAAGTGGCTCATGGTGTGAAACAAGTGTTCGAAAAATGATTTCCTTTATGTTTGTGGACTACTTAGCAATTCATGTTCGAGGGTGACTTGGGCATCCGAGATGAAACATTTATAGAAGAATAGCTTCCTCAAATGAGGGAACTGTAAAATTAGAGGGCTAAGGAAGCATTCCTGCTATAAGAGGGATTATGAGAGAACTCTCACACCCATCCAAGATTAATTTCTACGATGTTCCATTGCTTGTCATCTTTGTCAATTCCATAGACTATTCCATGAGATCCACCCATGCACAGATTATCTGGGTACGAGGACTTCCAATCTATTTATCGATTAATGGCTTCCAGAACTTGGTATACTGCTGCTTCTTCATTATTATTCAATGCAGGTTCACCATAGTTCTCTACAAGGGCATGGGATATGAAAGCACTGAAAAGGATATGAAATAGCATCGTTCGAATACAATCTTACAAATGTGAAGAAGAATCAGTCTTTGGAGATACATTTCCATGGCCTGGAACAAGAATTCAGAACAGTCAAGAGGAAGACTATTACGAAGAAGGAATCGGGAATATTTCAGTGTGGTCCTTCGAAGGAAGATGAATAGGAGAATAAATCAGATGAGAGGTGTGTGTATTCCTTTTTGTGGAAAGGAATAGACTGGTTGGCATGGTGGAATGATGACGGCATCGGTCTGTATCAGTTTTCCTTTTACTATGTTCGCTTTAGGCTTGCAAACGTGAAACTTGTCATCGATCCATAAAAATGGTGTAGGCCCTGTTTGTTTTGTAGGAACGAAACTAGAACTCCTAATACCATACGAGAACCAACTCCCCTATGTGGGTTAGAGCAGAGAGACCTCTCAAGAAAATGCTCTGGTGGAAAGGTTTTGAGTCAATAAGCTCAAACCTAATTCACTCCCATATTAGGGAGTGGAGTTCCTCCTAATTACTCAGCTTCTAATAACCATGGATCAACAATTACCTAACAATACAACAAAATTCCTAGATGAGAGGTGTGTGTTGTCCTTTTTGTGGAAAGGAACAGACTGGCTGGCATGGTGGAATGACGATGACAGCGGTCTGTATCAGTTTTCCTTTTACTATGTTGGCTTTAGGCTTGCAAACATGAAACTTGTCACCGAGCCCTAAAAATGGTGCAGGCCCTGTTCGTTTTGCAGGAATGAAAATAGAACTCCTAATCCCATATGAGAACCGAATCCCCTATGTGGGTTAGAGCAAAGAGACCTCTTAGGAAAATGCTCTGGTGGAAAGGTTTTGAGTCAATAAGCTCAAACCTAATTCACTTCCATATTAGGGAGTGGAGTTTCGCCTAATTACTTAGCTTCTGCTAACCATGGATCAACGATTACCTAACAGTACAACAAAATTCCTAGATGTATGTGAAAGATCAAGAAAATTAGCATGAAACAATAAAATGGATCGACTAGTGGTTGGAGCGAAAATCCAATAATAATAACAGGCGTTTTCAAGAAATATGAACCCAAGCCATTGATTCAAGGTAAAATACTTCTGGAACAACTCATTTAATGATCTTAAAACAAAAATAAATTGCCAGTGGATTTATTACTGATTTGAATTACTATATGTTTAGTTTCAATTGTTTAGTTTGAATTTGAAATTTTGATTGTGCAACTTGTTCATAATTGTTGTGGAACATGTTCATAATTAACCAGCTCTTTTTTTTTTAATTTTGGGCACTTGAAATATTTACGTCAGAGCTGAAATGCAGAGAAAAGCTGAAATACAGATAAAATGTGTCTAAAAACAGAAAATATTGAACCTTTTGATTATAAAAATTATGCCCTAATGTTTAGTTAATTGTATGAGTTTTAGATCCATTGGACTTTCACTCCAAGGCTAGAATTGAAGGATGGAAATGTTAATTGTACAACTGAAAAATTGAGAGGGAAAACCTAAAAAGGCTCTTCATAGATTAAGATAAATAAAAACAAAAACAAATATCTTTAAAGTTAGCACCGACTTTCCATAAAATTCATAAAATCTAAATTGGAGTGTATATAAACTAAGTAGATTGCATTGATAGCTTCAATTGTATATAAACTAAGGAGATTGCATTGAAACCAGTTTCAATGAGTCCAAGCTATTGTATTTTCAAATGTTTAATAACAAGAGTTATATCAGAATTTGTCGTCAAGATTATGTTTCTTCTTTTGACTGATTACAGATTTGATGGTGGCTTGTACTGGTACATGTTCTGTGACCGTGGCTTTGGATGCACAATACATTTCTGCAAAGTTGGAAACAAAAGTTTTATAAATTTATACACCAAACATATGTTGGACTATTAAATTTTAATGCATACAAATAATAGTATATTGTTGTACATGTCTGAGTTCAGCTATGGTGTCTAAACTTGGCTTCCATGGATACCAGGAGGACTGTTGAACCTCTTCTTTTCTGAGTCGAAGCTTCACACTCACCGCACCATGGATCCCTGGGTGGAGCAGGAAGCCAAATTGGAGCTAATGGATACCTGAGTGGAGCTGATGGATCCCTGAGCGGAGCTAAAGAATCTCTTGCAACATTGTAGTTGAATAATGTTGAAGAATGCGATGAGCTCTTATATATAGTTGATTTCCCTCCTCAGCGAATCTGCAAGTGGTGCATGCAATGCACTGCAATAAAACATTTGTCATGGCAAAAAATAAACTGCAAAATGGTGTTCTTAGGCTACATAGAAGTATAACAAAAAAATGTCAGAAGAAATGTTAGAAGTAATGCTAGAATTTATCTAGCATTGCTTGGTTTTATAAACTTGCATGTAGAAAGCCCAACTTATCATAAGCTTTTTATGGAAAAATGAACTGTATGCCTCGATATGAGGCCAAATAAGAAGAATATTTTGTTGAGAGGTTAAAATAATGGTGCTTGCATATTGATTTTCTTATTAAAAAAATTATTTGTAAATGCTAAATAAATGCCAATGCAAACTTAGAATAAAATTTTGAAAGTTTTTTTGGTTTGCGTGCTAGTAAACTGAAAACGACGGCAAGGTCGTTCATAGAGTCCCTGCTAGTCAATGGGAGGGACTAATAATGTGGAAGATAATATTTGTGCCTTTGATAAAGATGGTTTTGGAAGAAAAAACACTGAACTAAATGTTTATGATGTGGATTTTTGAAAAGATAAGGTATTATTATTAGTTGAATTTGGCAGAAGAACCAATGAACTAAATGTTTTTATTGTGGATTTTTGAAGAGATTTAAGGTATTATTATCAGTATATTGTTTCAAGTGTAAAAAAAAAAGTTATATATTTTCTTTAAGTGAACCTCTTAAATTATTGTGTATGTAAAGACAATATAAAATACAATTATTACTACTTCAATTATTATCTCTAAATTAACATCTCTATCGATGTCTTTATTAGTGTCTCAAATTATTGTCTAAAACAACTTGTGTATTGTATTAAATATTGTATTTAAAAGACTATCTTAAACTAAAACAATACAAGCAATATATTATTAAATAAAGAGCCTATAGGATGAAAATCAAAGAATTACAATATCAATATCAAATTATAATAGAATCAAACCACTAACCTCCTGCTTCATAGTGAAGTACTCTTCGAACTCTTCCATTAAACCTTCACCTTTTAAAAAACTAGCAACAACCACATTAAATTAATTAATGTGTCTAAATATTATTATTAAGTAAATACTATTAATTATAATCAAATCCAAATATAAATACATTATTAATTAATTAATGTGTCACAATAATATTATATATCATAACACTTAGGGTTATATCGTAATGCATAGGAGACATAACCATTAGATTAGTTTATAGATTGTGATAAGTTGAATGATGAGCATTTGATTATTTTTAATTCATGGCTAATATTTGATTTAACAAAGACTATGGTTGTATATAGAGATGTTTCTTCAATTGAATGATGATGATGCCCCAAAAAACCTTTGAGATATAAAATAACAACATAAAATGTATTTACGTTTTAAAATAAAAATATAAACTCTAAATAAAAATTATTATTTATTAATTAATTAATATTATCAAAATATAAACTATAAAACAATTTCTTTTATAATCGANAAAAATGTATTTATGTTTTAAAATAAAAATATAAACTCTAAATAAAAATTATTATTTATTAATTAATTAATATTATCAAAATATAAACTATAAAACAATTTCTTTTATAATCGATTATAGTTATTTAATAGTTATTTAATGATAAGCAATATATTAGTTGTAAAAGTCTAAAATCCAAACCATTTATTTATTAATCAAAATTATTAACTATTATTAATATATATGATATTAATTGAACTTATAAAAAAATCATAATTAATTATAAATA
>LPNX011198914.1:0-18322 GCA_001517045.1 Pseudotsuga menziesii
AATTAATTTATGTAAAAACATGGAGTGTAAAATGAAGTTTATTTCTGTGAAAAGAATTATGAAATTAGTATGTGTGAAACATTAAATGGAAAATGAAATTTGTGTATTATAAGTTTGTAAATAAACTCTCTTTACAAAACTCTCAAAAAATTAAACTATATAAGTTCATGGTATATCACTTTTCACTTCAAAGTGATATAAATAACATTAAATCCATCTTCAAAGATGTTGATACCTTAAAAGAAAACAAACCCAGTCAAATATTAGACATCTTTATTTAAATATGACTTTAAATAAAATATGAAAAACAATCATGAAAAATATAAATAATTACCGTAACAAAAGCATTTCAAAATTATTTTTTAAAATATAAAAAATACCAATATCAACCAAAAAATAGAAAACCAACTGTGATGGTGTTTCTCTATGTTAACTGACTGCTTGTCAGTTTTGAATGATATGTGTTGAAACAAATTGAAACAAATTATGGAAGGATTTTGAAAACTATGCTTTAAAATAAGAGATGTTAAAATATTAAAATGGAAAACATAAGAGAAATATAAATAGATGACAAAAACTAGGGAGAAGAAGATTAACACTTTTTTTTCCTTGGATAGAACCCAACTGCCATCAATAAATCTGTGAATATAAGGAAACAGAAATCAAACAGTCATCAATCAATATGTGGGGTAACGGAATATAAAGAAACAGAAACCTACAACCATCAAAATGAAGAAACAAAAACCTTAGAATGCTGATGACTCCTCGAAAGGGAAGGCAGGACTAACCGATCTTTCCAACTGTGACAAATACTCTGACAAATCATCATCCAGATGCCTAACTGTAACAAATACTCTGAAAAATTAAACCTTTCACGCCATAATGACCTTGACAAAACCCCAAATGAGAGGATCTAAATTATTTCAATTATAAAGCCCCTAAATTATTTTAATTCGAAAGTCTTAAAGACTCAAAATTATTTTAATTATTAAGTCTGAAAGCTGCGCCACAAGCTTGCATGTTTGGTGTCTAAATCTAAAACCTTAAAGGCTGTGTAACAACGCAGTATGTATTTCAGAAAAATTGGAGACTTCAACACACATGACAGATCCGAAATCGAAGGACAGAATACACGTCAACAGGACAACAAGATCGTTGGTTGGGCTATTGAAAGACATTTTAGAAACCGACTAAGTCTACCCATACAGAGCCGGCTCGAACCCAACAGCAAGGTGGGTAATGGCTCCCTATCGAACCCAACAGCCATTCATATATTTGTGGGTGTGGGTAAGGTGGGTAATGCCTCCAAACGAACCCAACAGCCATCAATTTATTTGTGAGTAATGGTTCTATATCGAACCCAACAGCCAATCGCCTGTAATCAATCTTTTTTTTTCATTCATTTTGAATTAAACAAAGAGATTTGAACTTACATTAAAATTGAGAAGGAATATTGACCAGGGGCTATTCTCCATATCCAGATGATCTACCAAACCTAGGTTGGCTGTTCTGTTTTGACCCTCTTTCCTACACAAATACCAGTATAAAACAGTAATTTATATTAGCTAACAATCTAGGGCCTGAAGCCACGCTTAATCCATCATATTACCATACATTATTTACAGATTACCTGAGCTGAGCCGCCTCCTGCGCAGGCTTCTTCTGTGGCAGCCATGGCAAGGCTCTGAGTTGGTATCAGAACAGAGGAGTTGATCAAGGCGTGTTCCTTCTCACGATTCTGGTTCTTTGGCAGACATGAACCCAGTAGCAAAGGCGGAGGTGAGAGCAAGAGAGGCGGGAAAGGCAGCATCGCCCTCAACTAACCTTTCATGCTTAAAACCAGGCAGGACCACCAGGATACCTGTTACTTGATCGGATTCCTGCTCAGTGTTTAACAGCGGATATCTAACCTCCTCCTCCTCTATCAATCACACACATACATGACTCAGACAGACCCGGACCCAGACTCAGACATTCAAACATCAAGAATAAGACTGACCCTGACCCAGACTCAGACATCAAGAATCAGACAAACATACCCAGACTCAGACACCAAGCACAGAGCATAGACAGAGGAGGCAGACTCAGACATCAAGAATCAGACAAACATACCCAGACTCGGACACCAAGCACAGAGCATAGACAGAGGAGGAAGACCATAGACAGAGGAGGAGGAAAATGTTAAACGGTAGGTAAAATTCTATATATGTATTTCTTTCAACACCTACCTACCTTCAACGAATAGTTTTTTTTCTCTGCTTTTGTCTTTTTCTAAAAGATTCTATAAGTTTCACAAAAAGCGAATGCTTTTCAAAAAAATCCTTCCTCCTAACAAAATTTTGAATGTGAGATTGCACTTTATTATTATCTTTTAACAAAATTTGAATGTAAGATGTCATTTTATTAATATCCTTACTGCAGGCAGGAATATAATGCAATAGATAAAGTAGTTGACTATCTATTAACAACGTTTTCGACCAAAAATTTACTTTGAGGTAAACATTATAAATATCAATTTTTATTTTTATAACTATAATTATCTTGTGTTTGATTGGTTCATAAAGTAAAAGTCTTATTGTGTAATAAAAACAGTTTTATCATCTAAGTTAATAGCATTAATACAAAGTGATGAAATAATTTCAAAATAATATTTCTTGATAAATGAACAATCCAAAAACATTGCCAAATGTCTACTCACATTAAGTTGAGTTACACACATTAAATTCGGTAACATTACTTGTAATTGTTGTGCGATAATGGAGTTAATACATATTAACAATCTTTTGACATAAGCTATTTGTTTTATTTTTTATAATTGTTTATAAGGATTTCGAACTATTAATAGTTAATTTAAAAGTTAATATAAATTTATTGTTGTTAGGACTCTTAATTGGTAAGTGGAGTTCGAGTGTCACATGAGTTTCACATTACCATTCCACTAAGTGCAGTTATCACATGAATTCAGAGGATTTTATTAGGAGTTGAGAGGATTTTATTAGGACCTATACTATCACACGAACTACAAGTTACTTCAACTCCGAGATGTAAAATGTAGTTTGACTAATTAGCTTCCAAGCTGTAAAATGTAGTTTGACTAATTAGCTCGACTTGGAGGTGCTAGATGGAGTTCAACTCTCACATGGACTACACATTACCATGCCATTAAGTTTAGTTTTCACATGAGCTATTTTTATTTATTTTTTTCCAACTACCACAAATTGTAGGTATCACATGAGCTATATTTTATTTTTTTATAATTGTTTATTAGGAGTTGAAATGATTAATTGTTAATTTAAAAGTTAACATAAATCTATTGTAGATAATAAAAGATCTCTGAGTTATCCTCACTTCTAGCTTCCAAATGGAGTTCGACTAAGCCTTATGCACATTAACTGGACTCCCAATTGGTAGGCAAAGTTCGAGTGTCTCATGAGTTGCACAATACCATGTTGTTAAGTGTAGCTATCACATTAGTTCAGAGGAAGTTATTAGGAGTTCGAACTATTTTATTAGGAGTTCGGCTCTTACGTGATTGCACATTAGCTAGACTCCTAGATGCCAAATGTAGTTGGACTAAGCCGTAAGTAATTAGAGTTGAAGTTAAGCTAATAGTTGTATCTAATAGTTAAGCTAATATAAATTTATTGTAGTTAAATAAAGAGCTATGAGTTATCATGACTTCTAGCTTCCAAATGGAGTTGGAATAAGCCTTATGCACATTAACTGGACTCTCAATTGGTAGGTGGAGTTCGAGTGTCACATTAGTTGCACAATACAAGTCCACCAAGTGGAGTTATCACACAAGTTCAGAGGAAATTATTAAGAGTTCGAACTATTTAATTAGGAGTTCGACTCTTACATGACTGCGCATTAGCTAGACTCCTAGATGCCAAATGCACTTGGACTAAGTCGTAAGTGATTAGAGTTGAATTTAAGCTAATAGTTGTAGAACCATTGGAGTTAAGCTAATAGTTGCATATAATAGTTAAGCTAATAGTTGTATCTAATAATTGATGGAGTTAAGCTAGTAGTTGTATCTAATAATCGAATAGTTGAAGATTAATTTTAATTTTTAAAACTATCACTAACTCTACTTATCACATGTTAATTAAATTATTTTCTTTTTTTTTTGAAATTATTAATTATTAAGTTTTGACGACACACATAGAATCAATCTAGACTGTACACTTGTCTCATTCTCCTTTAATCTTGGACGATGCCCATAGAATCAATCTCGACAGTACACTTGTCTCATTCTCGTCGGTAGATGAAAAGGCATAGATGGTAGTCCACCCAAAAATTCTAACATATATATGCCTATCGACGTAATTAAAAAGACTAATATGAATGGGATCATTTAATAGCTATAATTGCATCTGCAATTGGTACTATTATGAGTTAATCCTCTGCCCAACACTGAACTCTTAAATGCAGCTGTAAAAGTAATAAAACAACTCAGTAGGAATCAAACTCCTAAATTTTAGGTGACTTTGTTTGGGAAATGGAGTGTATTTCTTATTTACTTAATCTCTGAATTCAGGAAGCGAGGAGGATGCTAAGCAACAAAGGTTTTTGAAATGGATTGGTCTCAATTTTGAGCAGATTTTGATCTTACGGGACCAAATTGGAGGCCTCCGCCATATTTAAAAGTAACCCTCGGTCAGTGCCCTTTGACCCATTTTGCGTGCCCGATGTACACCCGCTTAACCGATAAATGATTTATTTTTAAATTTTGAACACTTGATCTTCCCACTTATGATTTTCGCACGCAAATTTCAAAATTTGTCAAAGTAACTAGAATCATGTTATATTATTAAAAAATATTGGCGATCCATATTATAGTATTTAATAACTCGTATCATATACTCTTACTATGATTACCAATGCATAGAACACTTAATTAGCTATATCAATACATGGCATTATAATACATAGCATTATGACTTTTATAGGATATGTGCAATCATGGTTCAATCTCACTAGTTATTAACTATGTTATTAAGGTAAGTAATTTTATTACGGTGTAACTAATGGTGAATGCTAGTAATTAATGGTTGTTTTTATATGTGATTATTATTCTTATTATATTAAGATAATTTGCACCAAGTATATGGGAAGTTTGAGCATCAATTTAAAATGTATATTTAAAATATTTTATCAAAAAATTAAGACAATTTAATATTTATAAAAAATGCATAATAATTTCAATGCTATATTTACTAGTACTATGGAAAACAATGCTTGATATTGAGAACACAAGTATTAATTTAATTAAATTTTGAAGTTTCTATAATTGTTACATTTTAAAATTAAAGATAAAATTGTTGAGTTTTTGAGATTGGTTTTATTATTTTTTAATTTCATATATTTAATTTACAATATAATAATTAACAAAAAAATTGCACAATACAAATATTAGTATATTTCAAACTAAAACTTAATTTAATTGTTGACATTGTGTTAGCAACCCGTACACTATGTGGTGCACTACTTTTTTGTTGTTGTTGTTAAAATTACAATTCATGAAAATATGGTGCATGGTATTTTAATAGATCAAAGTTGTTAAAATGGCCTCATGTAATAGTTTTTAAATGGATGAAATATTTATTGCAAATTTTTAGATTTTGTTGATTAATTTGAATCATTGATTGTTTCATATTATATGTTGTATATTCTCTTGAAATGCAATTAGGTTATTCATGTTATCCATATTATATTATTTTTACTCTTTTAAAATTCACTTGCAATTTGATTATATCCAAGCTAAATGACACTCAATATGTAATTATGCTATCCATGTTATATTGTAGCACTTGTTTGTAAGCGGCAGGGACTAGCTACTACGTAGCACTTGTTTATTTAATAAAATATCAATTTTGAAAATTTTAATGTTTGGGACTTTGAATTTGACATGTCACTTTCATCTTTGTAAAGTTTTTTTCTTTTTTTTTTCTTTTTTTAATCAAGGAGAATATGTTAGAGTTACAATGTTTGTTTTTTCATTTTAATCAAGGAGAATAGATACACATTAGTGGCATTCATTGATGAGACTAGGGTTTGGATGAGAAGAAACTCTCGCGATGCTAATACCACAACCACGTTGAACGAGCTATTCGAGTTTTGAATCAAAGAACACCCCAATATTTTTTCATTGAACACCTTCCAGTGCGGGGCGTCCGTCACTCAGTCTTGACACAATGGGCTAGTAGAGCTTCAATGTTAGACTCGACAAGTTAATGTTTGTAAGGATAGGGTAGTAGAACACAACACAAAAATACGTCTTTTGTGTTGGTGTGAGGTGGGAAGATTCAACATTTATAACCATTAATGATGTTTGATTTATAGGTAATTATGCACTTGATTCTCTTTTGTATAAGTGCTTGCAGATAGGGATAATGTCATGGGACTAGACTCATTTTTCCTCTTGAGCGTTCCATACTATCATGCGGCATCGACATGAACTTGCTAATTGGGAAAGTATCACCCTGAAAATGCCTCATGGAAACCTCATGACTAAACCCAATCTAGGCACCTTAGAGTTTGCGGAATGTCAAGTGCTCATTTCACTGCAGGAGATGTTGCACCATCACCACCCAACAAAACTTGAACGACCGATTACTCAACATCTGATGATGATATCTCCCATCTAGTCTCAATCCCAGATGGTGCTCAAAGATCTTGTCTTGGCTCCACCCAGACACATACCTTCATTGCATCTATCAACGCTATTTTCCTAGCATGGTTGACACATCATGTTGAATCGCACCATCCTCCGACGAGCTTAGCATACAACTCCTTGTTGGTTTGCCCCATGCTATTCAACTAGACATCCTTAGTTCTCCTAGCTTGAACACTAGTACACTTTCATGTCTGTCTCATGGCCATCAATCATGTGTTGGCCATCAAGGCTTCCAAAACGATATGGACTTGTCATACACCCTTAGTCATGTATGTTTGGCATGCCTTCCATCACGCCAATTCCAATGGTGCTTCACGTAGGGTCGTGGCAGATAACAATAGTGGGGCACTTATTTTTAGTACTTCACAATATGTTTCCATACGTTCGTCATCAACATGGGTGGTTGTGATGTTGTCCTTAGGGAAAATTGATCACACATTTTGGTCCTAGTCACCATATATTTTAAGGAGATACACATGGGTATCGATACAAATGGTTGAGCATATACCCTCTAAGGACTTCATTCAAGCTCTCCAATGATTATCAACTCTCAATGCATGGGAAATCTCTCAAAGAAAAGTCGCTCCAACATCATTCCCCAATTCCATGCCATTCAAGTCATGGATATCCCCACCCCATAAATTCACCTTGACTTGTAGTGATTTTTAACCAAACATCAACAAGTCTTTAACACATCTCGTGGCTTTCCCCCCTTATCTAGTGAGCATGGTCATGGTATTCCCTTGATTCTTGGAAATCAACCCCCAAATTCATGTCCTTATCGACACCCATTTCTTAGAAGAATGAAATTGGATTATTCAATAACTATTGAGGTCAGTCATTTGTCCTAGTACTAGTCCTTATGCATTGTTAGTGTTCATGGTATTAAAGAAAGAAGGAAATTGGTGTATGTGTTCTAATTTTTGTGCTCTCAATAAACTGACTATTAAAGATGTTTCGGGTAATTTTTCCTGTAGGAATTAGCCGTCGATATACGTTGATAGAGGAATTTTTTGAGTGCACAATGATTTTAATAAAGATTTCCTCGCAAGATTTCTGCAAAAGTGACCCAATTTGTTTTTCTAAAACTGTAACGATTAGCTAACTCCAGTATAATGTTTGGTGGTCGTAATAATTTTGAGAATTTGCATATGGTAAAAGCACATTGTCACAAAAAAAGTCGTCCTAATTGTTACGTGTAACATTAGCATCGCATAACTTTCCTACACACATATATCATGAAGTAGTGTCACATAACTTTCCTATGAAGTTGGGTAGGGTCGGATTAATTTCTTAATGGCCCTTTAGAATTTGTTATGATTGATAATGATATACTGATATGGAGCAGGATCGAACCGAGCTACCATCAATAAATATGTGGGTAATTCAATAGAAGGAAATAGAAACCCAACAACCATCAATCAATCAGTGGGGTAATGGGATAGAAGGAAACAAAATCCCTACAACCATCAATTTGAGGAAATGAAAACATAAATCACCAATAAAACTTTGCAATTGTGGGAATAGTGAAAAAGATAATGACCATCTGTAGTGTCCCTCTTACACCTTGATGCCCATATGTGCAGAAAAAGAGGTAAAGAAGGTGTTTCCTTATAGCAACAAGGAGTCCAACCTGTTAGCCGTAACTTTACAAGTGTATTTCGTATCAAAAATTGTCAAATACCATGCGCATCGTAATACGACAACCTGTCGTCACCATAGTGTCCTAGAAAAAATGACTTACTACGCATATATGCACATCATCCAAAAAACCTGAAACAAGCCTTTAGTGGAATTGGGGGAAAAATAAGCTCCTTACGAAATCTATTCGAAAATTGACTAACCATTAAGTGTGATATTAACATTACCATCTGTACATACAGTTACCCCTGCCTTTAATAAACATATTCTTAATTTGTTAGTTCAAAACCAGCGTACAACTGAAGCAATAATTTGATTTCCTCAGGTGTAACACCCCTCTTTGTCTCTAAATATTTTGTAACTTTTGAATGTATTTGTTCTCTTGTGAGGAGCTCAAGGCCAAGGCCCCACCAGTAGAACACTATATGTTATGCGATGTGATTTCCTAAGCTATGGATCTGGGAGACGCAAGACCAGGACATTCCTCAAACAACATACAACCGAATCCACTAGGAAAGGTAAAAATAAAATAGTGAATGGGTCTGTGGGAAAAAGAAATGAACGTCTTCTTTCAAAAAACATAAGGTGATAAGTACTGTCCTAGGTCGAAGTTATCTTAAGTGGACTAACTTACATTTTGGGTTTTTGAGTTAAGCCAGTGCCTACTTGGATACATGTTTCACCAAAACTTATCATGACTCAGACACCACGACTTGGTACGTAACCTAGTATGATCAAGTCAAGATAGAAGAAGTTGCATTGAATTCAACATCGACACACAAGAGTTAAGGGGTTAAAATAAATAATAATAATATTAAAAGAGGCTAATACGAGGAGAAGAGCATCTGAGGGAGCTCTTAATCAAACAGATTTTTAGGTCATAATCGCATTAAACCAACAAGAGCCTAAAGCACTCTAGTGCTTACCTCCACCTCACCTTAACCAAGTATATTGGAAGGAAAAGGTATGCATGCTATATATAAAGATGTCTTATATATTAGCAAAAAACCTGTAGTAAAGAAAAGTACAACTATGATATATAAAACATGTATATTATATAGAGGGGGTATTATATATAAACCACCATGGCGAAAGGATTTCATGCAACGGTGAACAATTATTTCATAAGCATGTGAAATATGTATAAGAGTGTTATATATATAACTACACCACTTATGGGAAAAGGATTTGCTGGTGTAAAAATATTTAAAGAACCTTAAAAAAAAATGATGGAGTGAGCGCATATATATATATATGTAGAGAGAGATAGATAAGTACTTTTTCATATATATATTCTTAGAAAGACATATATCTACACGCATTATTTTAATTGAAAGGCATAAACCACTTTAGCTAAATTGAGGAGATTATCCTTGTTTTTGGGGTAAGAATCATAACTGGCACTCCCTTAAGAAGAGGAAACGTAAGAATTTACTCCCATAATAACGGGAAAGAAATTACTCCTCTAATAAGGAGTAACGCCAATAATTAATCCCATAACACGAGGAGGTCAGGAAACTGTGTCAGACATTGGAGAATCGTGGAGTCCATTGGCTCTTGGGCAGCTAAGATGGGGAACTGATTTATTACACCAACGACTATCCAGCTGGGGTAGAGAAGCTTACCTTCCTTATAAAGAGATGATCTCTGCGTCTATAAGGGGGAGCTTCAGAAATAGGCCTCAGGGAATTCTTGGCAATGGAAGGAGCCATTCCAAACCCTGGTGGCATATGGAAAATTGCTGTTGAGGAAAGGGGGGCTGCGCCTTAACCTCTGCGACTTGGGGAAAACAACTGAATGGGTATGTTGATATGAATCCTACCTCCTTACCTATTATTAAACTTCTATTTCTTATTAAACGGCAATAATGAACCCCGGTATGTTAGATGGAACCTATTGCTTCCTTTTATTTTTAACTGGCGGAAAATTATAAATAGTTTGAGGGTTGTCCGTTTTGGATAACGTAGGCATGTCTGAACTATGTTTTAATAATAGGCATTTGGGATCCTCGTATAAACACCCCTTCTAGCAGACCGAGAGTCTGATCCAGCCTGAATCTAAATCTAGACTGAGTTCAAGCTTACGCAGAAGATTGAGAAGCAAGGTTTCTTTCTGTTTGTCAACCAGGACTTCTTTGAATCTTTCTTTAAAGGTTCTT
Source organism: Pseudotsuga menziesii (assembly GCA_001517045.1). Lineage (NCBI taxonomy): Eukaryota > Viridiplantae > Streptophyta > Pinopsida > Pinales > Pinaceae > Pseudotsuga > Pseudotsuga menziesii. The sequence goes on from LPNX011198914.1 coordinate 10,479, forward strand.
CCTTCCTATTGTACCAGGTTTTCCTCTCTTGGCTCCTAGGTCCAATATGAAAATTAGCCTTTCGAAAAGGTTCCTTCTTACGTTACGTAACCGGTGAATTGGTGGATGATTCCTTTTTCGGGGAAGCGTTGTGATTTTGAAGGGGTAATTACCCTTTCTTTTCATCGCTGTGGAAAAACATTTGAAACTAGCTCTGCGTGATTTTGAGGAGTAGTAATTACCTCCTTTTCATCGCTGTTAAAAAACGATTGAACTTACCTCTGCTCCGACCGTTCATAAAACCTAAGTCCCGCTTGACAATTTAAGTAATGGGGGGGAAATTCTAGATGGACACTCAGGATCGCCATTGACATAAGGCTTTTTGTATAGCTAGAGATCTCTAGGCGTTCATTTTATCTTGGGAATCCCATGGGAGCTTCGATATGGAATTATCTGTGGAATACTATCAAGAACCGGTACCGGAAACCACGTGACTTACATGACCCTCCATTTTCGATGGGTATTTAACTTCTGCAAGTTTTAATGATGGTAATTCCCTGATCCTCAGACTGCAACCTGATCGTTCGTCCTCTTTGTCTAGATATTGGGCAGTGAATGGATCGAACCTTTTTGTGTCTACCTTTATTTTTCCAGCATATGAACCGTCACGGGAAAGATTTTGAGACCATTAATGTTTTATATGATCTGAAAGGTTACTGGTGGTCCCTCCTGAACGTTGACAGTGTATTTCAGGGTGGATGTTGAAATAACAGGCGTTAATGAAATGGGTGGGTCTGGTGTGTAAAAAGAAAAGTTCCTCGTATTCTATCCATTGCCAGACCTATTGTGTGGTCAAGGCCTTATGCTATTGGATTGAACAAATATGCTGCGTTACAAACATGTGATTTTTTTTTGCCTAGTACGCCTTCCTGTTAGTGGTATATTTCAGTGACTTGGGTTGTTGCAGTTAGGTTATGTAAACGAGGGGCTGTGACCCTTATGAGAGCGTGTGTTGCGAACTACTCTTTCTTGCAAGTAATTATAGCAGTCGTAGCAGTCTATGAAATTTTTAGCGAGGAAAATATCTCCTTTTGTTTGTTCATAGATTTCAAGAAATTCTCTCTCAGGGAGAAAAGATGGCAACGATAAATGTTGCAGAATGTAACCCTTTTGAAAGAAAAGAAATCACATGCTGCGGCAGTTTTGGTGGACGTAACCCATGGATTGGGTGAACCACGTACATTGGTGTCTCCTGTGTAATTGTGCAGATGTTTCTTTCTGTTTTGCTTTGTGTGCATACTGAATATTCTTTTTGCAGCATGGTCATTTTGTTTATACCTAGAAACTATCATAATGATTCCATCCATCCACTAATTGGGTTTAAGGGAAAATCTGATAACATGTACTACGCCTATTGAAATTGTGATTAATAATTTTTTGAAAATGCATTAAGATATTTTGAGTGAAGGCCTTTGCCAGACACTAATTCTTGATGTATCTATTTGATCTTGTTCATGTTCAAGGTGTGTGATGTAATCAATGTGTTTACTTTTACAATGAACTCTTGCGAATCTTCTCTCGTGTATGTGAAATGGCATACGGGAAAAACCTTTCTATGAAAGGGCCAACTACAAAATCGAACGGGTACTGGTCTTAAAAATAAAATATATACTCCGCTGTGATCTTTGTATTCCTTGTAGAAAGGTATATGTAAATATATGACCAGAAGGCCTCCTGTGGTGAGAGCTAACACTGATGGTACTGTTTTTATGATTTATATATATATATATATATATATATATATATATATATATATATATATCAGTTTTTGGCTGGGAAGACCTTTTCCTTACACTTTCAATGGATTTCGCATCTAAGTATTAACACATAATAAACTCCCTAGTTTTACAGATTAGGAGAGTTAAATTATATTGTTACTATAGAAAGGAGATTTTTACCACAGAACATGATTCAATGGAAATGCAGAACTAGTAACAGGAAAAGTACTGTGAGGAATGTTTTCTCATGTAAAGTTTTCAAGTGAGGTTGAACCCTAAAGAGATTTATCGATTTAATCCAGAGTTCATGAATTCCTCTAATTAGTAAAGCTTCCGGAACGTTGGTTGATTCTATGGAAAGGATAGGTTATATCCTTTTGGAAGGTAAAGAAATCCTTGTCTTCGTAGGGGAACGCCAGAAGAACGGCCATATAATTCCTCTTGACATGCAGATTAGTGAGTATGCCAATTCTTCTTATGACTTGGGGTAACTTGCCCGTCTGATTTTCTAATAAGGAAGATGCATATGAATCATCAAGTGTTTGTTTTTATGATGCGTATGGTTTACACATTTCATTTTTCTATTAGGCCATGTAAAAATGTTTGACACTAACATGTTTGACTCCTTGGTAGCAGTAGTGCAACAGAACATTTACCCCTTTTTCATGCAATATGGCCGTGAGGTTTATAGGGTACATTACATATGGTATCAGAGCCAGAGTTGGAAACACTTGGGCCTAATTGGGCTCAAAATGCTCCTACATGTTTTACCTTGAAACTACTTGTCTACTGACCTTGGAGTTGTGCAGCGGAGGCTGGAACATCAGCATGAAATCACAACAAAGATGACCCAATGCCTTGTCAGTTCTATGTGAGACCCAAGCATGTAAGTACACAAGGTATCTGGTTATTCTCTGCTCACTGACGAATATGTTTACAAATAGCTAAGATGATTGCTTCGTCTCTATTCTGAGTTGCACCAATAAAATTTACTGAAGTGTAGAAGTTTTATTGGTCAAAGTCATGATCAACGAAAATTCTATAGTAGTTTCTATTATAATAGTAATATGGGAATTGGAGATTCATAGTTTTATATATGAGTATACTCTATGATTTTGCTTCAGTTTCCTAAATATGGATCTGGTCATGATTATATTCGATGATTTTTGCTTGAGTTCCATATGCACTCAGGATTTTAACGTGCATCCACGCATCAGTATGCTTCTACAATTTTGGCAGAGTTTCCATATGCATTTAAGATTACAGTAAGTGACCTGCTAAGAAATTTTTAATATGCATCCGATCATGAGTATATTTTTGATTTTTCCTTGAGTTTTTTTTTTTTTAATGCACCTAGAATTTTAATATACATCGGGGCATGGGTATGCTTCTGTGATTCTTGCGTATTTTTCCATATACATTCAAGACCTCAGTATGCGACCGGACTAAGAGATTTTTAGATATGCATCCGAATATGAGAATGCTTCGGTGATTATATTATTATGAATTCCAGCATGCATTAGAGTATAGATTGGATATGAGATTTAGATTTCCATGGTTATATGTAATTGCAAGGATAGATATAATCTTAGGAAATTAATCCTGTTAGACCTAATGCTTGTATGTGGCTGCATGTATAACTCTAAGGATGGTATGTGTTCCAAGTATGGATCCCATGTTTGGGAATTTTGATCTCGTGGTGGTATGTGTTTGCAAAGATAGATCTATTTATAACTTCAATTTTGTCGAGATCTAATGATTGTATGTACCGGCATGCACCCGAACCTTGTTTTGTATTTTAATGCGAGATCCATGAATGGAACGCCTCCTATTTCCTTCACTTGGAATTACTGCTGATATGTGTAATCCATTAACCTTGTGGTCGAGTTATTGATATTGAAATCCTTATTTAATCAAGTATCAAATATGAATTGGTTGCGGAAATTATATTATTAGGAATCTGATTTTTGGTAAGTTTCCTTTTGATACTTAATCTCCTCCCTCGCGACTTGAATACCCAAGATCTGATTAAATGCTTAAAAGATGCTGACACATTTCTTGACAACGGCAGTGAAATGAAGGTTTGAAAGTTGTTAACAATTTTGTTTTGTGGTTATAATTTCATTGATTGAGGTTTTGAAGTTTTGTGTCTTCAAAACCTATTGCTTGTTCAGTAAAGTAACAAATATAAATACAAGGCAAGCCGTATCTCCTTATGAATCAGGACATTGCTGGATTGAGCGTTGAAAATCCTTAAATAGAATGGAGAAGGTAGTTCTTGATCCATGTTGACCTCGCTAGGGCTATTATGGTTATTGGTGAATGATGTTATACACACTGAAATTTTTTTTATTTTTATTTTATATAGTTACAAGTACCCGCTTCATAATTGTTCTTAATGGTGAATGTCCTAGGATCAGTTCTTATGCTTGGAATTGAGTTTGATCTTGAACTAACTTATGTTTGATTAGCCATGGTTGGTGCTATTATTTTGGGTATTGATCTGGTAGACAAATAGACTACTTTTGGTTTGCTATCACATGTCTATTGCATATTCTAGCAAGAGCCCTTGAATTGGTTCTAGTTCTAGCTTGAAGGATCTTGTTGGTAATCTTGTGATTTAAAACCATTAAGAATTTGATAACCTTATTGCCTCTTGGATAATGTTGAGATTGGAATTTCTTTTAATATTTTATATGACTTTGATTATCTAAAGATATTGATGTTAAAAACAAATGAGTTGATGAATGATGTATATTGTTACATGCTAACATGGCAGGATATGCCAGGAACACTATCGGTTGGAGCCGACCCTTGAAAATATGTGTTGCCATAGATAAGAAGGCTTCACCAAGAATTATGACCATTGCCACGTCGACGTACATTATGGTATATATTCCACTTACGTATGTATGTTGCGCTAAATTACTCAGAAAAGGGGTAAAGAGTAATTTTTCTTTTTACGAGGATATGCAACTCGTGAATGACGATTAAAAAAAAAAAATCAACGCAAAGTATGAAACTCTCATATTTTGATTATTGACATTTTTGAATGTTTGACTGACCATGTAGTCGATTATGCATCGGGACAATGACAATAAAGTCATGCAAGCACCGTGGAGTGTGCGTTACAATAATGAGGGTTAAAATTTATACAAAAGTGTTTGGATGCTGCGGGAGCACCGTGGTGTTAGGCAAATGATTGCCACGTGAGCACACAGGTGTTAGGCATACATGCTGCAGGAGCACCGTGGTGTTAGGCAAACAATTGCCGCGTGAGCACACGGGTGTTAGGCATACATGCTGCAAGAGCACAATGGTGTTAGGCAAGCGATTGCCGCGTGAGCACATTGGTGTTAGGCATGTGGTGTGTCAAAAGACCTAGGCAAAAATTTGGACATCTAGAAAGACAGGACGCTGTTTGATGTCACTCAGGAGAGTAACCTCAGAGTTAATGTAAGTCCACACCAAAACAGGAAAAAGAAACTCAAGGGGAGTTTTGGAAAACGTAACGTGGAAATATGTAAAAGGAATTTTCCAAAGACTATTACATTACTGAATGTGTAAGGTAAATAATGTTTCCTCCGGTCGAGGATGACATGAATATCCAAGGATTGGAAAATAAAAACCAACAACCAATGGGTAGTAACTATATTATTGCTGAATAAATTGCATTAGGGGAACAATTGGGTATTAAGATACCAAAAGAAACTAGATAGTGTCCCATAAATTGCAGATTATTACAATGCAAAAGGGAACTATGTATCATGTTAATTTGAATTATATATATATATATATATATATATATATATATATATATATTGCTAATAAAATTTTTTACTAGACCCGAACCTTGTGCAGGTAATCGCAGGTCTTGAATGATGGGGACTCAAGGACTACCCAAGGATCTCCAATGTTCAAAATGAAGAGATGAAAAGAAGAAAATAATGAAAAGGAAAGTTGATCAAAGAAAAATGCTGGAACACCGAGGACGGTGTTATCTTAAGGGGAGGAGGATGTAACACCCCTCTTTGTCTCTAAATATTTTGTAACTTTTGAATGTATTTGTTCTCTGGTGAGGAGCTTAAGGCCAAGGCCCCACTAGTAGAACACTATATGTTATGCGATGTGATTTCCTAAGCTATGGATCTGGGAGACGCAAGACCAGGACATGCCTCAAACAACATACAACCGAATCCACTAGGAAAGGTAAAAATAAAACAGTGAATGGGTCTGTGGGAAGAAGAAATGAATGTCTTCTTTCAAAAAACATAAGGATTTAAGTACCGTCCTAGGTCGAAGTTACCTTAAGTGGACTAACTTACATTCTGGGTTTTTGAGTTAAGCCAGTGCCTACTTGGATACATGTTTCGCCAAAACTTATCATGACTCAGACACCACGACTTGGTATGTAACCTAGTATGATCAAGTCAAGATAGAAGAAGTTGCATTGAATTCAACATCGACACACAAGAGTTAAGGGGTTAAAATAAATAATAATAATATTAAAAGACGCTAATACGAGGAGAAGAGCATCTGAGGGAGCTCTTGATCAAACATATTTTTAGGTCATAATCGCCTTAAACCAACAAGAGCCTAAAGCACTCTAGTGCTTACCTCCACCTCACCTTAACCAAGTATATTGGAAGGAAAAGGTATGCATGCTATATATAAAGATGTCTTATATATTAGCAAAAAACCTGTAGTAAAGAAAAGTACAACTATGATATATAATACATGTATATTATATAGAGGGGGTATTATATATAAACCACCATGGCGAAAGGATTTCATGCAAAGGTGAACAATTATTTCATAAGCATGTGAAATATGTATAAGAGTGTTATATATATAACTACACCACTTATGGGAAAAGGATTTGCTGGTGTAAAAATATTTAAAGAACCTTAAAAAAAATGATGGAGTGAGCGCATATATATATATATATATATATATGTAGAGAGAGATAGATAAGTACTTTTTCATATATATATTCTTAGAAAGACATATATCTACACGCATTATTTTAATTGAAAGGCATAAACCACTTTAGCTAAATTGAGGAGATTATCCTTGTTTTTGGGGTAAGAATCATAACTGCCACTCCCTTAAGAAGAGGAAACGTAAGAATTTACTCCCATAATAACGGGAAAGAAATTACTCCTCTGATAAGGAGTAACGCCAATAATTAATCCCATAACACGAGGAGGTCAGGAAACTGTGTCAGACATTGGAGAATCGTGGAGTCCATTGGCTCTTGGGCAGCTAAGATGGGGAACTAATTTATTACACCAACGACTATCCAGCTGGGGTAGAGAAGGTTACCTTCCTTATAAGGAGATGATCTCTACGTCTATAAGGGGGAGCTTCAGAAATAGGCCTCAGGGCGTTCTTGGCAATGGAAGGAGCCATTCCAAACCCTGGTGGCATATGGAAAATTGCTGTTGAGGAAAGGGGGGCTACGCCTTAACCTCTGCGACTTGGGGAAAACAACTGAATGGGTATGTTGATATGAATCCTACCTCCTTACCTATTATTAAACTTCTATTTTGTTATTAAACGGGAATAATGAACCCCGGTATGTTAGATGGAACCTATTGCTTCCTTTTATTTTTAACTGGCGGAAAATTATAAATAGTTTGAGGGTTCTCTGTTTTGGATAACGCAGGCATGTATGAACTATGTTTTAATCATAGGAATTTGGGATCCTCGTATAAACACCCCTTCTAGCAGACCGAGAGTCTGATCTAGCCTGAATCTAAATCTAGACTGAGTTCAAGCTTACGCAGAAGATTGAGAAGCAAGGTTTCTTTCTGTTTGTCAACCAGGACTTCTTTGAATCTTTCTTTAAAGGTTCTTCCTTCCTATTGTACCAGGTTTTCCTCTCTTGGCTCCTAGGTCCAATATGAAAATTAGCCTTTGGAAAAGGTTCCTTCTTAGGTTAAGTAACCAGTGAATTGGTGGACGATTCCTTTTTCGGGGGAGCGTTGTGATTTTGAAGGGGTAATTACCCTTTCTTTTCATCGCTGTGGAAAAACATTTGAAACTAGCTCTGCGTGATTTTGAGGAGTAGTAATTACCTCCTTT
>LPNX011198914.1:19517-48024 GCA_001517045.1 Pseudotsuga menziesii
AGTACTATGAGGAATTTTTTCTCACGTAAAGTTTTCAAGTGAGGTTGAACCCTAAAGAGATTTATCGATTTAATCCAGAGTTCATGAATTCCTCTAATTAGTAAAGCTTCTGGAACGTTGGTTGATTCTATGGAAAGGATAGGTTATATCCTTTTGGAAGGTAAAGAAATCCTTGTCTTCATAGGGGAACGCCAGAAGAATGGCCATATAATTCCTCTTGACATGCAGATTAGTGAGTATGACAATTCTTCTTATGACTTGGGGTAACTTGCCCGTCTGATTTTCTAATAAGGAAGATGCATATGAATCATCAAGTGTTTTTTTTTTATGATGCGTATGGTTTACACATTTCATTTTTCTATTAGGCCATGTAAAAATGTTTGACACTAACATGTTTGACTCCTTGGTAGCAGTAGTGCAACAGAACATTTACCCATTTTTCATGCAATATGGCCGTGATTTTTATAGGGTACATTACATCAGCCCTCTCCATTCAACAATTTAAACCATCATTATGATCATATTCAAGCAGTTACACGCATCCATAGTACATGAGATAAAACATAAAATAAGTACGTCAAGGCACAAGAGACAGAATACATCAAAGACACAAAATAAAGTATACATCCAGGACACATGAAAATGAGACCAGACAAGGATGTATGTGGTTCACCCCAACCTTGGGGTTACATCCACCAAAAGGTGTTGCAAACCTGCAATGTTCATTCCATTAATAGGTTACAATCTGCAACAGAAATGTTGCCTTCAATTCTTCCATTGATCCTCACTGGATCATCTTTCCAGAATTTAATGTGTCCAAATTCTAAGTAGATACAAAAATATATCTCTGCATGTCTATCTTTCTGAAGGTGACTTTCGGCAGTGTGCCAGATAATTACAATTAGGCATAACTCTTCTTTACATTCAAGACGGCCAAAGAGGCGGCTCCTTGATTTACCAAAAATATGAAAGAAATCACACAATACAACCCATCAGAAATTACAACTTTACCCAGCTTATACCAGCATTACCTTGCTCCAGTGCCCAGCTTATAGCCATAATACTGAAGGTTCATGTTAGAAAAAGGTTAAAGCCGTCTAGGCGAGCCACCTCAAGAACACTGTTCCAAAGAAACAAATACAATACATCTCCATGACAAAATTGCAGAACTATAACCAAGGTCATTTAGCTATGTGGATACTGTTTATATCCATCTTTTTATCATAGGGTGGTTATTTCTTAAGTAGGCACTTCTATAAATTTAAACGATACAGAAACCCAGATCACTACCCATCCTAGAAATGGGGAATATCTGTTTACTTGAATTTAATTAAGTAGTAATCCGACCAATCGAGATATAAGAGTTGTAACGATGTAAAAAGAATAACTCAGCAGACATAAGAGACTAGCAAATGAGCTATTACCATAATCCAATCAAATGCCAAAACCCTTCGAAAGTAAATTGATCTCCATTTACAAATACAGTAGTGCATGGGTGGAGGAATTTGCAATCCAGGCAAATCCACAAGATAAGATTCGATTAAAACCATTGTGAATAAAGATATTTTCTACCTATAGCGCATGCTATAAAATGTCAACCACCAGTTTCCTCGCTTGAGAAGCCCGAGTCCCCAAAAGGGCCCTCGTGTGTTGACATCATCGAAAGGTTAGTGTATAATTATGAGGTTTCCAAACAAGTAAGACTGTCATCTGCTACCAATTTCAGTTTTGTAGTCCAGGGAAAACTACTGTTGCAATTGATAAATACAGCCTGCAAGACCGTGGAGGAATTTGCAATCCAGGCAAATCCACAAGATAAGATTTGATTAAAACAATCGTGAATAAAGATATTTGCTACCTATAGCGCATGCTATAAAATGTCAACCACCAGTTTCCTCGCTTGAGAATCCTGAGTCCCAAGGGTTTAATTACAGACCTGGCATGAAAACTCTGCATATAATACATATATAGGTATGAACTGCTGGGTCACAGCCAGACTTATAGCGTTAGCTCCACGATGAGGAAGACAACGCGCCCAAGGGTTTAATTACAGACCTGACATGAAAACTCTGCATATAATACATATCTAAGTACGAACTGTTGGGTCACATCCAGACTTACAACGTTAGCTCCACGATGAGGAACACAACGCGCCCAAGGGTTTAATTACAGACCTGACATGAAAACTATGAATATAATACATATATAATTACGAACTGCTGGGTCACTGCTAGACTTATAGCGTGGTATTTAACTCAAGAGAGAAGACGCACTCTGGGGTATATTCAAAGTTATAAAAGAAAAATCATAGAATTGTAAAATCCATACGCACGTAGACAGTTATTATTACATTCCATATGATCACAGTCGAGAGATGATTTGTTGGAATCATTTAAAATAATAAGGTAAGCGACCAAGGGGGCATCTTGGACTGAAATCCTACGCAGAGTAAACCAACAAAACTAGGAAGCCTAATGGCGCAGAGGTTACCATATACATAGCATGCATAAATATCAGCGTTGGAATAAGTCAGTGAATAGGAACCTATGCAGTTCACAAAAATCAATTCACAGACACCAAAAGTAATGCAAGCACGAAATGATGGGTTTACCTAAATCAATCGTGTTATGAATTCGAGTACGTGAACCCAGATGGAAGCATCCGAATCTACAAACTTCCTTGGCAGATCTGAAGGTATGGAGTCCTCGCTCCATTTCCCTCAGTCGGTTTTACCAAGGAGGAAACAGAACTTCCTCTCGAGCTAGACGCTACCTCTTCCTTGGCGAGCGTTTTCAGAACCTTCCCCAGAAATCACGCCAATACCAATATATCAAGGCAGGGAAAAGTGCTGGGCAGAAAACAACCCAGAGACTCGACTGGCGTGCAGAATTAGGTCAAGCCCCCCTGGCAGCCCCCCTCCTTTCCCCATAGCAAGGATTTATATCTCACCCACGCTCTAACGTTTCCGTTATTTTTGCTTACAAATTCCTGTAACACTGTCAGAATGTGTGTTCAAATCAAGGCGAGCCATTAACGCCTCCACAAAATGGCGACGAATGAAAAATAGGGCATTTAAGATCAACGTATATGAGCTGAAATTTAGCCATAACGCCTTCCCCACATTTAAAGCAAGTCCTAGCATTTCAATAATGCTTCTTCAGCTAAATTCTTATCACCAGATGTGGAATCGATGGGTGTCACATTTATGCTTAATAACCATTATGAATTAAACCTCTGGCACCGTGCGTTTCTATGCTTTTACCGCAGGATTCATATTTTCATAACTTGAAACGTTCACTAAAATATTCAGAGCTTATTTCGGAGAAACTATTACTCTCATATACGCTGTCATAATTAACTCGAGGTGTATCATGGTTTGCAAGTACTCCAGCTGCCAATTAAGCTATGTAACTTGTTTCTTGTTTAATCGTGCCATAAGCTTACTGATCCTGAGACTGAATTGCATTATCCTGGAACAATACACTGACTTAGTGGTTAAGAGGACATACCAAGAAAATAATTCAACCTATTAACAATCTTTTTCCACCAATACATCATCATATTCTTTTGTTATCATTATCTTTTTATACTCTCCACAATCTATAACATATACATACATTTATATATGTCCCCCAAATATATATATATATACTATTTTCCCCAAACATATATATATGGTCCCACATACAATACCTGTATGTGTGTGAGGTTGGTTCTCATCTATATATTTATAAATAAAGTTCCAATTACTATATGTATGTTCTGTACATACAATGTAGGTAGGAGTTTGCAATACCACAGAAGGTTGTAACAATATATGTTCAACATTCAATTTCAAGTATTTATAATCCTCCACACACACACACACACACACACACACACACATATATGCTTCTTCATTATCATGCATATAGGGTTCTAGTATAACTTTTAAGATCATTTGTAGCTTTTATGTGTTCTGCTCATATATAGATACATCTCCAATATATATATATATATATATATATATATATATATATATAGATATATATATATATATATATAGCATTCTTCATTATTTTTTACAAGTAATATTCTACATATTTATATATGTATCCAATTTATTCCACCATGTGATGTTCCATGGTTACGATTTCTACAAATGATACATCCCTCAAGTGTCATACATATAATGTTCTTCATTGTTCTAATAATGTTAGGATGTCTCAAGATTCCTTGATTAACTTGAAATGGGAGTAGCCTCATTGTGCTGAGGGTTTTCTAATCCTCATGGACGCATTTTAGGGCTCATTCCTATTTTTTTGAGTCGTAATTGCTCTTAGGTCTTTAAGGTGGGAGGGGGATGTTACACCATCCCAATCTACAAACTTAAATAAATGACCATTTAAGTAAGGAACATATTGCTAAAGTTTTGGACGTACGTATATGAGTCGAGTGGATTTCCCAAAGAAAGTAATTAGCATGAAATTCAGTCAAATTCATTTTAAAAACCGACTAAGTCTACCGATACAGAGCTGGAACGAACCCAACAACCATCAATCTATCTGTGGGTAAGGTGGGTAATGGCTATGTATTGAACCAAACAACCATCAATATATTTGTGGGTAAAGTGGGTAATGGCTTTGTATCAAACCCAACAGCCAACAACCATCTATCGATTTGTGGGTAAGGTGGGTAATGGCTTTGTATCGAACACAATAGCCAAAAACCATCAATATATATGTAGGTATTGTGGGTAATGGATTCAAACCCAACAACCATCATTCTATCTATGGGTAATCAATCTATCTTATTCATTTTGAATTAAAAAACAGAGATAACAGAGACTTGAACTTACATTAAAGTTTAGAAGGAGTATTAACCTCGCAAAGGGGTTATTCTTCACTGCCTTTCTCCATATTTGTGCCAACGATAGACATCTTTCAGATGATCAAGCAAACCTAGGCTCATGGTTCTATTTTTTACCCTTTTTCGTGCACAAATACCAGTAATTTATATTAGAAAACATTATAGGGCCTAAAGACACGTATAATCTAGCAAATTACCTTACATAATTTATATATTACCTTGCATAATTTACATATTACCTGAGTCGCCTCTTACGCATGCTTCTTCTGTGGCTGCCATGGCAAGGGTGAAAATATTTACAGATTACCTGAGAGGCCTCCTGCGCAGTCTTCAGCAGCAGATATCTAACCTCCTCCTCTATCAATCACATAGACAAACATGACTCAGATCTAGACTTATCCATCAAGAATCAAAGTGGCCGAGATTCAAACTCAGACACCTGAACACATAGGCATTCCAGTCTAGACCATAGACAGAGCAGGAGGAAAATGTTAATGTGGGTAAAATTCCATATATATATATGAATTTCTTTCAACACATACCTTCAACGGATAGTTTTTTTTCCTACCTTTTTCTCCTTTCTAGAACCTTCCCAAAATATCTAACAAAATCTTAAATGCTTTTCAAAAAATCCTCCTTAACAAAATTTGAATTTGTGAGAGTTTGAATGTGAGACGTCACTTTATTCTCTATTTTAAAAAGTATCAATTTTGAAAATTTGAATGTTTGGGAGTTTGAATTTGAGATGTCACTTTCATCTTAGTAAAGTTTCAATGTTTTTTTTTCTTTTAATGAGGGATAATAGGTTAGAGTTTCAATGTTTTTTGTTTTCATTTTAATCAAGATAATAGGTACAAATTAGTGCCATTCACCAAGAAGGCTAGGTTTCGAAAGAGAAGAAACTATCTTGATGCTAACACCACAAGCACGTTGAGCAAGCTATTTGAATTTTGAATCTAAGCAGACCCCGCTCCATAGAAAACGAAAGCAAATGTGGCGAGCCTTCTCGAGTATACCCTTGGGGATCAAGGCCAATGTCATCCAGTACACCGGGATAGTCTCTAGAACATATTTGACTAGAACAAGCCTGCCATCCCTCGACATCGAGCGATGGCACCACAGTTTGAGTCGCTTGTCCAGTTTTTCCAGCAGCCAGGCCCAGTCCTGCTTCTGATAGTCTTTAGGTTTTATAAAGAACCCCAGATAGTGTATACCCTGTTCAAAAGATGTTGTATGAAAAAGGAAAAGCTCTGATAAGACCCTTTCTTCCTCCCTGGATAAGAGATAGGGGATGACTGTGGATTTTCCAACGTTAATGTCCATGCCTGTTGCTTTAGAGAAGAGCTTGATAATATTCATCTAAAGCACATAAATCCCTAGATGAGCACAAACAAAAGATCAATATGTCATCAACAAAGAGAAAATGTGAGATGTGGAGGTTCTGTGCAATTTGCAGCCCAGTGAAATTGCCTAGCCTTATCGCCTCCTTAAGTGCATGACTGAGACCCTCAGCCACCAAAAGGAATAACATAGGTGACAGTGAGTAGCCTTGTAGAATCCCAAGCTCCGCATCGGAGAATGGTGAGGCCGCACCATTGATGAGAACCAAAAAGGAGACAGTGGTGATACAACTCAGAATCCATCTGATAAACGCAATATCAAAAACTAGGTGCGTTAAAAGCAAACGAAGATAAAGCGAGCTTACCTTGTCAAATGCCTTTGCCAGGTCAATTTTTAAAATGGCTCCTTTTATATTTTTGACTTTGATACTATGTAATCCTACCTCGGCCACCCCAATAGCTTCATGAATCAGTCTGCCTTCCAAGAAGCCAAATTGTTCCAATGAAATATGTGATATTATTTAATTGATAACAGGTTAAATAAAATGGATTATATGAATCATTTTTAATTCTCATTAAAAATAAATGAAAAATGAAATAAAACAATTAAAAAAAATAAAAATAAAAGAAAAATATAAAATAATATAACTTATATATAGAGAGAGAGAGAGAGCTTTTTTTAGTTTTGAGATTTTAGAATTTCTACTCACAAGACCAACCAGAATCATATGGCCTCAAAAACTATGATTGGTTGTTGTTATAAATGTGCTTCGTTGTTGTTGTTACAATAAAGGGGGTTATTTAATGTTTTAGTTTTTTCTTAGTGTATTTATTAAGTTTACTTTATTAAGTTAATTTATTAAGAAAAAAAATTATTTTAATTGTAAATTATTTTTTTGGTTATGTATTTATTAAGTTGATTTTATTAGAGTTGTGATATTATTTAATTGATAACAAGTTAAATAAAATGCATCATTTTTTATTTTCATAAAAAATAACTGAAAAATAAATCAAACCAACAATTATAAAAAATTAAAACAATTTAAAAAGAAATAAAAAAAAGGAAAAAAAAATATAACTTATATATATTATTGTATCTCAAATAAACATAAATACATATATTGATAACTTATATAGGTAATTTTAGACAAAGATGTACGTACCCAAATACATAAAGTTGCAATATAAAAAGATGTACAAAGATTTACAAATACAAAAATCTAAAAAAAAAACACATAGAATTCATAAATTTGGATAAAAATATCATGTACAAAGATTTCAAACATAAACATCGAATTGGATACAAAAACACATCATTTCACATAACAAACATAAAAATCATTTTATTTAACAAACATTGTGTATACAAAGATCTCCAAACACAAACACATAGAGTTACATACAAAAATTTAAAAACAAAAACACATAGAGTTGCATAAATGAAAACTCAAATAAAACAACAATTAAAAAAAAATGTAGATATATTATTTTAATAAATATTATTATTATTAATACATTAAAAATATAAGTATATATTTAAGAGCTTTTCTTAGCTTTGAGATTTTAGAATCTCTACTAACAAGACCAACCACAGGAAGGTGAAAGCTCATATGGCCTCAAAAACTATGCTTTGTTTGTTGTTACAGAAAAGGGAATCTCTGTGCTTTGTTGTTATTATTACAACAAAGTTAATCTATGTGCTTTGTTGTTGTTGTTACAACAAAACGAGTTGTTTAATTTTTTAATTTTTTGTGTATTTATTAAGTTTAGTTTATTATAGTTATTAAGTTAATTTATAAAGGAAAAAATAAAATTATTTTAATTGTAAATTAATTTTTTAGTTATGTATTTATTAAGTTTAATTTATTGTAGTTATTAAGTTAATTTATAACGGAAAAAAAAAAGATTATTTTAATTGTAAATTAATTTTTCAGTTATGTATTTATTAAGTTGATTTTATTATAGTTGTGATATTATTTAATTTATAACAAGTTAAATAAAATGGATCACACAAATCATTTTTAAATTTGTCATTAAAAATAAATGAAAAATGAATTAAAACAACAATTAAACAAATTAAAAAATAAAAATAAAAGAAAACAAATAAAATAATATAATGTATATATATTATTATATCTCAACTAAACATAAACATATATATAGATAACTTATATAGGTAATTTTAGACAAAGATCTACATATCTAAATACATAAAGTCATATTATAAAAAGCATGTACAAAGATCTACAACTACAAAAATCTACAAACAAATACACATAGATTTGCATACAAAAATCATGTACAAAGATTTCAAACACAAACATAAAATTGCATACAAAAACACATAGATTTGCATACAAAAATCATGTACAAAGATTTCAAACACAAACATAAAATTGCATACAAAAACACATCATTTCATACAACAAACAAAAAAATCATTTCATTTAACAGAGAGTTGCATACAAAGATCTACAAACACAAACACATAGAGTTACATACAAAAATCTACATACAAAAACACATACATTTGCATACAAAAATTATGTATAAAGATTTCAAAAATAAACATATACAAACACATAGAGTTACATATAAAAGTCCACATACAAAAACATATAGATTTGCATACAAAAATTATGTACAAAGATTTCAGAAACAAACATAAAGTTGCATACAAAAGCACATCATTTCATACAATAATTTTATTTAACAAAAAGAGTTACATACAAAAAACATTATTTTATTTAACGAACAAAATACATGGAGTTGCATACAAAAAAACATTATTCAAGTTAACATTAAAATCATCGCATCTACCAAACACATAGAATTACAGAATCCATTATTTCATCTAACAAACATACAAAAAAACATTAATTCAGCTAAGAAAAATTAAAATCATCTCAACTACCAAACATATAGATTTACATGCAAAAAGATCTGTAATGCAACCAAAGAATGCACTAAAATTAGAGAATAAAATTATATATATATATATAAACAGTAATATTAATACTATATAAATAAAGTTGAAAATAAAAAATAAATAAATCACAAAATAAATGAAAATAAAAAATAAAACAAATATAGAAATTGTTATTTAATAATTTCATTTATTTATCTGTTAAAACAGTTATGAAATTAATTTATGTAAAAACATGAAGTGTAAAATGAAGTTTATTTGTGTGAAAAGAATTATGAAATTAGTATGTGTGAAACATTAAATGGAAAATGAAATTTGTTTATTAGAGAAATTATAAAATTAGTTCATTCACAGATAACTAAAAAAAACATACCACATAATACTACAAGAGCCTATTCTAAAGATGATAGGGGGCCCACCATCTAGAGCATTTGGATGGGATTAATCCCATTCCAAAAAAATATATTTCTTTTTATTAAAATTAATACGTTTGTAAATAAACTCTTTTTACAAAACTCTCAAAAAATTAAACTATACAAGTTCAAGGTATATCACTTTTCACTTCAAAGTAATATAAATAACATTAAATACATCTTCAAAGATGTTGATACCTTAAAAGAAAACAAACACAATCAAATATTAGACATCTTTATTTAAATATGACTTTAAATAAAATATGAAAAGAAAACATGAAAAATATAAATAATTACCTTAGCAAAAGCATTTCAAAATTATTTTTTAAAATATAAAAAATACCAATATCAACTAAAAAATAGAAAACCAACTGCGATGGTGTTGCTCTATGTTAACGGACGTCAGTTTTGAAAGATGTGTGTTGAAACAAATTGAAACAAATTATAGAGGAATTTTGAAAACTATGTTTTAAAATAAGAGATGTTAAAATATTAAAATGAAAAAAATAAGAGAAATATAAATAGATGAGAAAAACCAGCGAGAAGAAGATTAACACTTTTTTTTACTTGGATAGAACCCAACTGCCATCAATAAATCTGTGGATATAAGGAAACAGAAATCCAATAGCCATCAATCAATATGTGGGGTAACCGAATGTAAAGAAACAGAAACCTACAACCATCAAAATGGAGAAACAGAAACCTTAGAATGCAGATGACTCCTGGAAAGGGAAGGCAGGACTAACCGATCTTTCCAACTGTGACAAATACTCTGACAAATCACCATTCAGATACCTAACTGTAACAAATACTCTGGGAAATTAAACCTTTCAGTCCATAATGATTGGATAATTTGTGATAGAAAAAAGCAAAAATAATCCAACTATTTTTACCTAGAATATTGTACAGAAGAGGGCTTACAAGGAATGTCATCCAAAAGACAATCAAAGATGAAGACGGTAGAAATTTATGAGAGAAAAATATGAAGCTTCATAAATCCAGATATCCCAGACATTGTTACAATTTGGAAAGCTTGCAAACTTACACTGTAGATTGCAATCATGGATGGAATCTAAAAACCTTGACAAAACCCCAAGTGAGAGAATCTAAATTATTTCAATTATAAAGCCTCTAAATTATTTTAATCCTAAAGTCTTAAAGCCTCAAAATTATTTTAATTATTAAGTCTGAAAGCTGTGCAACAAGCTGGCATGTTTGGTGTCTAAATGTAAAAGCTTAAAGGCTGTGTAACAACGCAGTATGTATTTCAGAAAGTTTATAGACTTCAACAGGACACGACAGATCCGAAATCGAAGGACAGAATACACGTCAACAAGACAACAAGATCGTTGGTTGGGCTGTTGAAAGACATTTTAGAAACCGACTAAGTCTACCCATACAGAGCCGGCTCGAACCCAACAGCAAGGTGGGTAATGGCTCCGTATCGAACCCAACAGCCATTCATATATTTGTGGGTGTGGGTAAGGTGGGTAGTGCCTCCAAACGAACCCAACAGCCATCAATTTATTTGTGAGTAATGGTTCTATATCGAACCCAACAGCCAATTGCCCGAAATCAATCTTTTTTATTCATTCATTTTGAATTAAACAAAGAGATTTGAACTTACATTAAAATTGAGAAGGAGTATTGACCAGGGGCTAATCTCCATATCCAGATGATCGACCATACCTAGGTTGGCTGTTCCGTTTTGACCCTCTTTCCTGCACAAATACCAGTATAAAACAGTAATTTATATTAGCAAACAATCTAGGGCCTGAAGCCACGCTTAATCCAGCAGATTACCAAACATTATTTACAGATTACCTGAGCTGAGCCGCCTCCTACGCAGGCTTCTTCTGTGGCGGCCATGGCAAGGCTGTCAGTTGGTATCAGAACAGAGCAGTTGATCAAGGCCTGTTTCTTCTCGCGATTCTGGTTCGTTGGCAGACATGAACCCAGCAGCAAAGGCGGAGTTGAGAGCAGCAAGAGAGGTGGGAAAGGCAGCATCGCCCTCAACTAACCTTTCATGCTTAAAACCAGGCACGACCACCAGGATACCTGTTACTTGATCGGCTTCCTGCGCAGTGTTTAACAGCGGATATCTAACCTCCTCCTCCTCTATCAATCACACACAGACATGACTCAGACAGACCCAGACTCAGACATTCAAACATCAAGAATCAGACTGACCGTGACCCTAACCCAGACATCAAGAATCAGACAAACATACCCAGACTCAGACACCAAGCACAGACCGTAGACAGAGGAGGAAGGCCATAGACAGAGGAGAGGAAAATGTTAAACACGGGGTAAAATTCTATATGTATTTCTTTCAACACCTACCTACCTTCAACGAATAGTTTTTTTTCTCTGCTTTTGTCTTTTTGTAAAAGCTTCTAGAAGTTTCAAAAAAGGGAATGCTTTTCAAAAAAATCCTTCCTCTTAACAAAATTTGAATGTAAGATTGCACTTTATTATTATCTCTTAACAAAATTTGAATGTGAGATGTCATTTTATTAATATCCTTACGGCAGGCAGGAATATAATTTCAAAAAAATCCTTCCTCTTAACAAAATTTGAATGTAAGATTGCACTTGATTATTATCTCTTAATAAAATTTGAATGTGAGATGTCATTTTATTAATATCCTTAATGCAGGCAGGAATATAATGCAATAGATAAAGCAGTTGACTATGTATTAACAACGTTTTCTACCAAAAATTTAATTTAAGGTAAACATTATAAATATCAATTTTTATTTTTATAACTATAATTATCTTGTGTTTGATTGGTTCATAAAGTACAAGTGTTATTGTGTAATAAAAACAGTTTTATCATCTAAGCTAATAGCATTAATACAAAGTGATGAAATAATTTCAAAATAATATTTCTTGATAAATGAACAATCCAAAAACATTGCCAAATGTCTACTCACATTAAGTTGAGTTACACACATTAAATTGGGTAGCGTTACTTGTAATTGTTGTGCGATAATGGAGTTAATACATATTAACAATCTTTTGACATGAGCTATTTTTTTTATTTTTTATAATTGTTTATAAGGATTTCGAACTATTAATAGTTAATTTAAAAGTTAATATCAATTTATTGTAGTTAATGAAAGAGCTAAAGAGCTTCGAGTTATCCTGACTTCTAGCTTCCAAATAGAATTGGACTAAGCCTTATGCACATTAACTAGACTCTCAATTGGTAAGTGGAGTTTGAGTGTCACATGAGTTTCACATTACCATTCCACTAAGTGCAGTTGTCACATGAATTCAGAGGATTTTATTAGGAGTTGAGAGGATTTTATTAGGACCTATACTATCACACGAACTACACTTTACTTCAACTCCGAGATGTAAAATGTATTTTGACTAATTAGCTTGACTGTCTCGGTTGTAAAATGTAGATTGACTAATTAGCTCGGCTCTCCGAGCTGTAAAATGTAGTTTGACTAATTAGCTCGACTTGGAGGTGCTAGATGGAGTTCAACTGTCACATGGACTACACATTACCATGCCATTAAGTTTAGTTTTCACATGAGCTATTTTTATTTATTTTTTTCCAACTATCACAAATTGTAGTTATCACATGAGCTATATTTTATTTTTTTATAATTGTTTATTAGGAGTTCAAACGATTAATTGTTAATTTAAAAGTTAACATAAATCTATTGTAGATAATAAAAGATCTCTTAGTTATCCTCACTTCTAGCTTCCAAATGGAGTTCAACTAAGCCTTATGCACATTAACTGGACTCCCAATTGGTAGGCGGAGTTCGAGTGTCTCATGAGTTGCACAATACCATGTTGTTAAGTGTAGCTATCACATTAGTTCAGAGGAATTTATTAGGATTTCGAACTATCTTATTAGGAGTTTGGATCTTATGTGATTGCACATTTAAAGCTAGACTCCTAGATGCCAAATGCAGTTGGACTAAGCCGTAAGTAATTAGAGTTGAAGTTAAGCTGAGTTGGAGTAAGCCTTATGCACATTAACTCGACTCTCAATTGGTAGGTGGAGTTCGAGTGTCACATTAGTTGCACAACACCATTCCAGCAAGTGGAGTTATCACATGAGTTCAGAGGAAATTATTAAGAGTTCAAACTATTTAATTAGGAGTTCGACTCTTACATGACTGCACATTAGCTAGACTCCTAGATGCCAAATGCACTCGGACTAAGTCGTAAGTTATTAGAGTTGAATTTAAGCTAATAGTTGTAGAACCATTGGAGTTAAGCTAATAGTTGCATATAATAGTTAAGCTAATAGTTGCATATAATAGTTAAGCTAATAGTTATCCAATAAAACTTTGATTAGAGTTGAAGTTAAGCTAATAGTTCTAGAATCATTAAAGTTAAGCTAATAGTTGTATTTAATAATTGATGGAGTTAAGCTAGTAGTTGTATCTAATAATCGAATAGTTGAAGATTAATTTTAATTTTTAAAACTATCACTAACTCTACTTATCACATGTCAATTAAATTATTTTGTATTTTTTTGAAATTATTAATTATTAATTTTGGACAACACACATAGAATCAATCTAGACTGTACACTTGTCTCATTCTCCTTTAATATTGGATGACACCCATAGAATCAATCTCGATAGTACACTTGTCTCATTCTCGTCGGTAGATGAAAAGGCATAGATGGTAGTCCACCCGAAAATTCTAACATATATACGCCTATCGATGTAATTAAAAAGATTGATGTGAATGGGATCATTTAATAGCTATAATTGCATCTGCAATCAGTACTATTAGGAGTTAATCCTCTTCCCAACTATGAACTCTTAAATGCAGCCGTAAAAGTAATAAAACAGCTCAGCAGGAATCAAACTCCTAAAGTTTAGGGTGCTAAGCAACAAAGGTTTTTGAAATGGATTGGTCTCAATTTTGAGCAGATTGTGATCTTGCGGGACCGAACTCGAGGCCTCTTACTATGATTACCAATGCATAGAACACTTAATTGTCTATATTAATACATGGCATTATAATACATAGAATTATGACTTTTAAAGGATATGTGCAATCATGGTTCAATCTCACTAGTTATTAACTATGTTATTAAGGTAAGTAATTTTATTACGGTGTAACTAATGGTGAATGCTAGTAATTAATGGTTGTTTTTATATGTGATTAGTATTCCTATTATATTAGGATAATTTGCAGCAAGTATATGAGAAGTTTGAGCATCAATTTAAAATGTATATTTAAAATATTTTATCAAAAAATTAATACAATTTAATATTTATAAAAAATGCATAATAATTTCAATGCTATATTTACTAGTACCATGGAAAACAATGCTTGATAATGAGAACACAAGTATTAATTTAATTAAATTTTGAAGTTTGTATAATTGTTACTTTTTAAAATTAAAGATAAAATTGTTTAGTTTATGAGTTTGGTTTTATTAATTTTTAATTTCATATATTTAATTTACAATATAATAATTAACAAAACAATTGCACAATACAAATACAGATTAATGTATTTCAAACTAATACTTAATTTAATTGTTGACATTGTGTTAATAACCCGTATACTATGTGGTACACTACTTTTTTGTTGTTGTTAAAATTACAATTCATGAAAATATGGTGCATGGTATTTTAATAGATCAAAATTGTTAAAATGTCCTCATGTAATAGTTTTTAAATGGATGAAATATTTATTGCAAAGTTTTAGATTTTGTTGATTAATTTGAATCATTGATTGTTTCATATTATATGTTGTATATTATCTCGAAATGCAATTAGGTTATTCATGTTATCCATATTATATTTTTTTTACTCTTTTGAAATTCACTTGCAATTTAATTATATCCAAACTAAATTACTCTCAGTATGTAATTATGCTATCCATGTTATATTGTAGCACTTATATTGTAGCACTTGTTTGTAAGCGGCAGGGACTAGCTACTACGTAGCACTTGTTTATTTAATAAAATATCAATTTTGAAAATTTTAATGTTTGGGACTTTGAATTTGACATGTCACTTTCATCTTTGTAAAGTTTTAATTTCTTTTTTCTTTTTTCTTTTTTTAATCAAGGAGAATATGTTAGAGTTACAATGTTTTTTTTTCATTTTAATCAAGGAGAATAGGTACACATTAGTGGCATTCATTGATGAGACTAGGTTTTGGATGAGAAGAAACTATCGCGATGCTAATACCACAACCACGTTGAACGAGCTATTCGAGTTTTGAATCTAAGAACACCCCAATATTTTTTCGTTGAACACCTTCCGGTGCGGGGCATCCATTATTCAGTCTTGATGCAGTGGGCTAGTAGAGCTTCAATGTTAGACTCGACAAGTTAATGTTTGTGAGGATAGGGTAGTAGAACACAACACAAAAATACCTGTTTTGTTTTGGTGTGAGGTGGGAAGATTCAACATTTATAACCATTAATGATGTGTGATTTATAGGTAATTATGCACTTGAATCTCTTTTGTATAAGTGCTTGCAGATAGAGATAATGTCATGGGACTAGACTCATTTTTCCTCTTTAACATACCATATTGTCGCGCGGCATCGACATGAACTTGCTAGTGAGGCAAGTATCACCCAGAAAACGCCTCATGGAAACCTCGTGACTAAACCCAATCTACGCACCTTAGAGTTTGCGGAATGTCAAGTGCTTGTTTCATCGTAGGAGATGTTGCACCATCGCCACCCAACCATAGGCCATGCTACGCCATTTCCTTCCCCGATCCAACAAAACTTGAACGATCGATTACTCGACATCTCATGATGATATCTCCCATCTAGTCTCAATCCTAGATGGTGCTTGAAGATCTTGTCTTGGCTCCACCCGGACACATATCTTCATTGCATCTATCAACGCTATTGTCCTAGCATGGTTGACACATCATGTTGAATCGCACCATCCTCCAACGAGCTTACCATACAACTCCTTGTTGGTTTTCCCCGTCCTAGTCAACTAGACATCCTTAGTTTTCCTAGCTTGCATGCTAGTACACTGTCATGTCTACCTCATGGCCATCAATCATGTGTTGGCCGTCAAGGATTCCAAACCTATATGGGCTCATCATACACCCTTAGTCATGTATGTCTGGCATGCCTTCCATCATGCCAATTCCAATGGTGCGTCACATAGGGTCGTGGAAGGGAACAATAGTGGAGCACATATTTTTAGTACTTCACAATATGTTGCCATATGTTCATCATCAACATGGGTGGTTGTGATGTTGTCCTTAGGGAAAACTGATCACACATTTTGGTCCTAGTCACCATATATTTTAAGGAGATACACATGGGTATCGATACAAATGGTTGAGAATATACCCTCTAAGGACTTCATTCAAGCTCTCCAATGATTATCAGCTCTCAATGCATGGGAAATATCTCGAAGAAAGGTCGCTCCAGCATCATTCCCCAATTCCATGCCATTCAAGTCATGGATATCCCCACCCCATAAATTCACTTTGACTTGTAGTGATTTTTAACCAAACATCAACAAGTCTTTAACACACCTTTTGGCTTGCCCCCCTTATCTAGTGAGCATGATCATGGTATTCCCTTGATTCTTGGAAATCAACCCCCAAATTCATGTCCTTATCGACACCCATTTTCTTAGAAGAATGAAATTGGATTATTCAATAACTATTGGGGCCAGTCATTTGTCCTAGTACTAGTCCTTATGCATTGTCAGTGTTCATGGTATTAAAGAAAGAAGGAAATTGGTGTATATGTTCTAATTTTTGTGCTCTCAATAAACTGACTATTAAAGACGTTTTGGGTAATTTTTCCAGTAGGAATTATCCTTCGATATACATTGATAGAGGAATTTTTTGAGCGCACAATGATTTTAATAAAGATTTCCTCACAAGATTTCTGCAAAAGTGACCCAATTTTTTTTTCCAAAACTGTAACGATTAGCAAACTCCAATATAATGTTTGGTGGTCGTAATAATTTTTAGAATTTGCAGATGGTAAAAGCTCATTGTTGCAACAAAGGTCATCTTAATTGTTATGAGTAACATCACACAGATATCATGAAGTAGCGTCACATAACTTTCCTACACACATATATCATGAAGTAGTGTCGGATTAATTTCTTAAAGGCCCTTTAGAATTTGTTATGATAGATAATGATAAACAGATGAAAAAAACCAGCCAAAAGAAGATTAACACTTTTTCTACTTGTAAAAAACCAAGTATACTGATATGGAGTAGGATCGAACCCAACTAACATCAATCAATATGTGGGTAATTGAATAGAAGGAAATAGAAACCCAGCAACCATCAATCAATCAATGGGGTAATGGGATAGAAGGAAGCAAAAACCCTACAACTATGAATTTGAGGAAACAAAAACATAAATCACGAATAAAACGTTACAATTGTGGGAATATTGAAAAAGAAGATGACCATCCCAATCTACAAACTTAAATAAATGACCATTTAATTAAGGAACATATCACTAAAGTTTTGGACGTACGTATATGAGTCGAGTGGATTTCCCATAGAAAGTAATTAGCATGAAATTCAGTCAAATTCATTTTAAAAACCGACTAAGTCTATCGATACGGAGCCGGATCGAACCCAACATCCATCAATCTATCTGTGGTTAAGGTGGGTAATGGCTATGTATTGCACCAAACAACCATCAATATATTTGTGGGTAAAGTGGGTAATGGATCTGTTTCAAACCCAACATCCAACAACCATCGATCGATTTGTGGGTAAGGTGGGTAATGGCTTTGTATCAAACACAATAGCCAACAACCATCAATATATATGTAGGTATTGTGGGTAATGGATTCAAACCCAACAACCATCATTCTATCTATGGGTAATCAATCGATCTTATTCATTTTGAATTAAACAACAGGGATAACAGAGACTTGAACTTACATTAAAGTTGAGAAGGAGTATTAACCTGCGAAAGGGGTTCTTCTTCATTGCCTTTTCTCCATATTTGCGCCAACGATAGACATCTTTCAGATGATCAAGCAAACCTAGGATCACAGTTCTATTTTTTACCCTTTTTCCTTCACAAATACCAGTAATTTTTATTAGCAAACATTATAGGGCCTAAAGACATGTATAATCTAGCAAATTACCTTACATAATTTATATATTACCTTGCATAATTTACATATTACCTGAGTCGCCTCTTGCGCATGCTTCTTCTGTGGCCGCCATGGCAAGGTTGAAAATATTTACATATTACGTGAGAGGCCTCCTATGCAGTATTGAGCAGCAGATATCTAACCTCCTCCTCTATCAATCAAACAAACAAACATGACTTAGATCGAGACTCATCCATCAAGAATCAAACTGACCGAGATTCAAACTCAGACACCCGAACACACAGGAATTCTATTCTAGACCATAGACAGAGGAGGAGGAAAATGTTAATGTGGGTAAAATTCCATATATATCTGCATTTCTTTCAACACATACCTTCAACGGATAGTTTTTTTTCCTACCTTTTCCTCCTTTCTAGAACCTTCCCAAAATATCTAACAAAATCTTAAATGCTTTTCAAAAAATCCTCCTTAACAAAATTTGAATTTGTGAGAGTTTCAATGTGAGATGTCACTTTATTCTCTATTTTTAAAAGTATCAATTTTGAAAATTTGAATGTTTGGGAGTTTGAATTTGAGATGTCACTTTCATCTTAGTAAAGTTTCAATGTTTTTTTTTCTTTTAATGAGGGATAATAGGTTAGAGTTTCAATATTTTTTGTTTTCGTTTTAATCAAGATAATAGGTACACATTAGTGCCATTCACCAAGGAGGCTAGGCTTCGAAAGAGAAGAAACTATCTTGATGCTAACACAACAAGCACGTTGAGCAAGATATTCAAATTTTGAATCTAAACAGACCCCACTCCATAGAAAATGAAAGCAGATGCGGTGAGCCTTCTTGAGTATACCTTTGGGGATCCAATCCAATGTCATCCAGTACACCGAGATAGCCTCTAGAACATATTTGACCAGAACAAGCCTGTCAGCCCTCATCATCAAGCGATGACACCACAGATTGA
The DNA here is from genome assembly GCA_001517045.1 of Pseudotsuga menziesii. NCBI lineage: Eukaryota > Viridiplantae > Streptophyta > Pinopsida > Pinales > Pinaceae > Pseudotsuga > Pseudotsuga menziesii. The sequence goes on from LPNX011198914.1 coordinate 39,072, forward strand.
GTCGCTTGTCAAGTTTTTCCAGCAGCGAGGCCCAGTCGTGCTTCCGATGGTCGTTAGGTTTTCTAAAGAACCCCAGATAGTGTATACCCTGCTCAAAAGATGATGTATGAAAAGGGAAAAGTTCTGATAAGACCCTTTCTTCCTCCCTGGATAAGAGATAGGGGATGACCGTGGATTTTCCAACGTTAAAGTCCATTCCTGTTGCTTTAGAGAAGATCTTGAGAATATCATCTAAAGCACATAACTCCTTAGCTAAGCCCGAAAAAAAGATCAAGATGTCATCAACAAAGAGAAAATGTGAGATGTGGAGGTTCTGTGCAAGTTGCAGCCCAGTGAAATTGCCTAGCCTTATTGCCTCCTTAAGTGCACCGCTGAGACCCTTAGCCACCAAAAGGAATAAAAGAGGTGATAGTGGGTAGCCTTGTCGAAGCCCATGCTCCGCATGGAAGAATGGTGAGGCTGCACCATTGATCAGAACCAAAAAGGAGACAATGGTGATACAGCTCAGAATCCATCTGATAAATGCAATATCAAAACCGAGGTGCGTTAAAAGAAAATGAAGATAAAGCAAGCTTACCTTGTCAAATGTCTTTGCGAGGTCAATTTTAAAAATGGCTCCTTTTATATTTTTCACTTTCATATTGTGTAATCCTACGTGGGCCACCCTAATAGCTTGATGAATCAATCTGCCTTCCAAGAAGCCAAATTGTTCCAATGAAATATGTGATATTATTGTGATATTATTTAATTGATAACAAGTTAAATAAAATGGATTATATGAATCATTTTTAATTGTTATTAAAAATAAATGAAAAATGAAATAAAACAATTAAAAAAAATAAAAATAAAAGAAAAATATAATGCTTTAATATGTATGTATTATTTCAATACATATCATTATTATTAATGCGTTAAAAATATAATTGTATATTTAAGAGCTTTCTTTAGTTTTGAGATTTTAGAATTTCTACTCACAAGACCAACGAGAATCGTATGGCCTCAAAAACTATGATTGGTTGTTGTTATAAATGTGCTTTGTTGTTGTTGTTACAATAAAAGGGGTTATTTAATGTTTTAATTTTTTTTAGTGTATTTATTAAGTTTACTTTATTAAGTTAATTTATTAAGAAAAAAAATTATTTTAATTGTAAATTAATTTTTTGGTTATGTATTTAATAAGTTGATTTTATTAGAGTTGTGATATTATTTAATTGATAACAAGTTAGATAAAATGGATCATTTTTTATTTTCATTAAAAATAAATGAAAAATAAATCAAACCAACACTTATAAAAAATTAAAACAATTTAAAAAGAAATAAAAAAAAATATAATGTATATATATTATTGTATCTCAAATAAACATAAATAGATATATTGATAGCTTATATAGGTAATTTTAGACAAACATCTACGTACCCAAATACATAAAGTTGCCTTATAAAAAGATGTACAAGGATTTACAAATACAAAAATCTAAAAAGAAAACACATAGAATTCATAAATTTGCATAAAAATATCATGTACAAATATTTCAAACATAAACATCGAATTGGATACAAAAACACATCATTTCACATAACAAACTTAAAAATCATTTTATTTAACAAACATTGTGCATACAAAGATCTACAAACACAAACACATAGAGTTACATACAAAAATTTACAAACAAAAACACATAGAGTTGCATAAATGAAAACTGAAATAAAACAGCAATTAAAAAAATGTAGATATATTATTTTAATAAATATTATTATTCTTGATACATTACAAATATAATTATATATTTAAGAGCTTTTCTTAGCTTTGAGATTTTAGAATCTCTACTAATAATACCAACCACGGGAAGGTGAAAGCTCATATGGCCTCAAAAACTAAGCTTTGTTTGTTGTTACAACAAAGCGAATCTCTGTGCTTTGTTGTTGCTGCTAAAACAAAGTTAATCTATGTACTTTGTTGTTGTTGTTACAACAAAAAGGGTTTTTTAATTTTTTAATTTTTAGTGTATTTATTAAGTTTAGTTTATTATAGTTATTAAGTTCATTTATAAAGGAAAAAAGAAGATTATTTTAATTGTAAATTAATCTTTTAGTTATGTATTTATTAAGTTTAATTTATTGTAGTTATTAAGTTAATTTATAAAGGAAAAAAAAGATTATTTTAATTGTAAATTAATCTTTTAGTTATGTATTTATTAAGTTTAATTTATTGTAGTTATTAAGTTAATTTATAAAGGAAAAAAAAGATTATTTTAATTGTAAATTAATTTTTTAGTTATTTATTTATTAAGTTGATTTTATTCTAGTTGTGATATTATTTAATTGATAACAAGTTAAATAAAATGGATCACATAAATCATTTTTAAATTTGTCATTAAAAATAAATGAAAAATGAATTAAGAACAATTAGAACAAATTAAAAAATAAAAATAAAATAATATAATGTATATATATTATTATATCTCAACTAAACATAAACATATATATAGATAAATTATATAGGTAATTTTAGACAAAGATCTACAAACAAAAAAACATAGATTTGCATACGAAAATCATGTACAAAGATTTCAAACAAAAACACATCATTTCATACAACAAACATAAAAATCATTTCATTTAACAAAGAGTTGCATACAAAGATCTACAGACACAAACACATAGTTACATACAAAAACACATAGATTTGCATACAAAAATTATGTACAAAGATTTCAAAAACAAACATACAGTGGCATACAAACATAAAAATCAATTTCATTTAACAAACAAAGAGTTGCATACAAAGATCTACAAACACAAACACATAGAGTTACATATAAAAATCTACATACAAAAACACATAGATTTGCATACAAAAATTATGTACAAAGATTTCAAAAACAAACATACAGTTGCATACAAAAGCACATCATTTCATACAATAATTTTATTTAACAAAGAGAGTTACATTCAAAAAACATTATTTTATTTAACAAACAAAATACATGGAGTTGCATACAAAAAAAACATTATTCCAGTTAACATTAAAATCATCTCATCTACCAAACACATAGAATTACAGAATCCATTATTTCATCTAACAAACATAGAAAAAAACATTAATTCAGCTAAGAAAAATTAAAATCATTTCAACTACCTAACATATAGATTTACATGCAAAAAGATCTCTAACGCAACCAAAGAATGCACTAAAATTAGAGAATAAAATAATAGATATATATATTAAAATATTAAGAGTAATATTAATACTATATAAATAAAGTTGAAAATAAAATATAATTAAATCACAAAAAAAATGAAAATAAAAATCAAAGAAATATAGAAATTGTTATTTAATAATTTCATTTATTTATGTGTTAAAACAATTATGAAATTAATTTATGTAAAAACATGAAGTGTAAAATGAAGTTTATTTGTGTGAAAAGAATTATGAAATTAGTATGTGTGAAACATTAAATGGAAAATGAAATTTGTGTATTAGAGAAATTATAAAATTAGTTCATTGAGAGACAACTAAAAAAAAACATATCACATAATACTACAAGAGCCTACTCTAAAGATGATGGGGGGCCCAACATCTAGAGCATTTGGATGGGTTTAATCCCATTCCAAAAAAATATATTTCCTTTTATTAAAAATAATAAGTTTGTAAATAAACTCTCTTTACAAAACTCTCAAAAAATTAAACTATACAACCTCAAAAAATTAAACTATACAAGTTCATGGTATATCACTTTTCACTTCAAAGTGATATAAATAACATTACATCCATATTCAAAGATGTTGATAGCTTAAAAGAAAACAAACCCAATCAAATATTAGACATCTTTATTTAAATATGACTTTAAATCAAATATGAAAAAAAAACATGAAAAATATAAATAATTACCTTAACAAAAGCATTTCAAAATTATTTTTTAAAATATAAAAAATACCAATATCAACCAAAAAATAGAAAACCAACTGCGATGGTGTTGCTCTATGTTAACGGACTTCTTGTCAGTTTTGAATGATGTGTGTTGAAACAAATTGAAACAAATTGTGGAAGGATTTTAAAAACTATGTTTTAAAATAAGAGATGTTAAAATATTAAAATGAAAAAACTAGCTAGAGGAAGATTAACACTTTTTTTTACTTGGATAGAACCCAACTGCCAACAATAATTCTGTGGATATAAGGAAACAGAAATCCAACAGCCATCAATCAATATGTGGGGTAACGGAATATAAAGAAACAGAAACCTACAACCATCAAAATGAGGAAATAGAAAACTTAGAATGCAGAAAAATAGAAAACTAACCGATCATTCCAACTGTGAAAAATACTCTGACAAATCATCATTCAGATGCCTAACTTTAAAAAATACTATGGGAAATTAAACCTTTCAGGCCATAATGATTGGATAATTTGTGACAAGAAAAAGCAAAAATAATTCAACTATTTTAACCTAGAATAATGCACTTTAAGCCCCGGCTTACACAGGAATGTCATCCAAAAGACAATCAAAGATGAAGACGGTAGAAATTTACCAGAAAAAAATACAAAGCTTCATAAATCCAGATATCCCGTATTATAGACATTGTTACAATTTGGAAAGCTTGCAAACTTACAGTGTAGCTTGCAATCATGGATGGAATCTAAAGACCTTGACAAAACCCCAAGTGAGAGAATCTAAATTATTTCAATTATAAAGCCTCCAAATTATTTTAATTCTAAAGTCTTAAAGCCTCAAAATTATTTTAATTATTAAGTCTGAAAGCTGTGCAACAAGCTGGCATGTTTGGTGTCTAAATCTAAAAGCTTAAAGGCTGTGTAACAACGCAGTATGTATTTCAGAAAGTTTAGAGACTTCAACAGGACACGACATATCCGAAATCGAAGGACAGAATACACGTCAACAGGACAACAAGATCGTTGGTTGGGCTGTTGAAAGACATTTTAGAAACCGACCAAGTCTACCCATACAGAGCCGGCTCGAACCCAACAGCAGGGTGGGTAATGGCTCCGTATCGAACCCAACAGCCATTCATATATTTGTGGGTGTGGGTAAGGTGGGTAATGCCTCCAAACGAACCCAACAGCCGTCAATTTATTTGTGAGTAACGGTTCTATATCGAACCCAACAGCCAATCGCCGGTAATCAATCTTTTCTATTCATTCATTTTGAATTAAACAAAGAGATCTGAACTTACATTAAAATTGAGAAGGAGTATTGACCAGGGGCTATTCTCCATATCCATATGATCGACCAAACCTAGGTTGGATGTTCCGTTTTTACCCTCTTTCCTGCACAAATACCAGTATAAAACAGTAATTTATATTACCAAACAATCTAGGGCCTGAAGCCACGCTTAATCCAGCAGATTACAATACATTATTTACAGATTACCTGAGCTGATCCGCCTGCTGCGCAGGCTTCTTCTGTGGCTGCCATCGCAACGCTGTCAGTTGGTATCAGAACAGAGCAGTTGATCAAGGCCTGTTCCTTTTCACGATTCTGGTTCGTTGGAAGACATGAACCCAGCAGCAAAGGCGGAGGTGAGAGCAGCAAGAGAGGTGGGAAAGGCAGCATCGCCCTAAACTAACCTTTCATGCTTAAAACCAGGCAGGACCACCAGGATACCTGTTACTTGATCGGCTTCCTGCGCAGTGTTTAACAGCGAATATCTAACCTCCTCCTCCTCCTCTATCAATCACACACAGACATGACTCAGACAGACCCAGACTCAGACTCAGACATTCCAACATCAAGAATCAGACTGACCCTGACCCAGACCCAGACCCAGACATCAAGAATTAGACGAACATACCCAGACTCAGACACCAAGCACAGACCATAGACAGAGGAGGAGGAAAATGTTAAACGCTGGGTAAAATTCTATACATGTATATCTTTCAACACCTACCTACCCTCAACGAATAGTTTTTTTTTTTTTCTGCTTTTGTCATTTCTAAAAGATTTTAGAAGTTTCACAAAAAGCGAATGCTTTTCAAAAAAATCCTTCCTCCTAACAAAATTTGAATGTGAGATGTCATTTTATTAGTATCCTTACGGCCGGCAGGAATATAATGCAATAGATAAAGCAGTTGACTATGTATTAACAAAGTTTTCGACCAAAAATTACTTTAAGGTAAACATTATAAATATCAATTTTTATTTTTATAACTATAATTATCTTGTGTTTGATGAAAAAAACCATCCAAAAGAAGATTAACACTTTTTCTACTTGTAAAAAACCAAGTCTATTGATATGGAGCAGGATCAATCAAAGCCATTACCCATCAATCAATATGTGGGTAATTGAATAGAAGGAAATAGAAACCCAACACCCATCAATCAATCAGTTGGGTAATCAGATAGAAGGAAACAAAAACCCTACAACCATGAATATGAGGAAACAAAAACATAAATCACCAATAAAACCTTACAACTGTGGGAAAAGTGAGAAAGATAATGAGCATCCCAATCTACAAACTTAAATAAATGACCATTTAGGTAAGGAACATATCGCTAAAGTTTTAGATGTACGTATATGAGTCGAGTGCATTTCCCACAGAAAGTAATTAGCATGAAATTCAGTCAAATTCATTTTAAAAACTGACTAATTCTACCGATACGGAGCCGGATCGAACCCAACACCCATCAATTTATCTGTGGGTAAGGTGGGTAATGGCTATGTATTGAACCAAACAACCATCAATATATTTGTGGGTAAAGTGGGTAATGGCTATGTATCAAATCTATTTGCTCGATTTGTGGGTAAGGTGGGTAATGGCTTTGTATCGAACCCAATAGCCAACAACCATCAATATATATGTAGGTATTGTGGGTAATGGATTGAAACCCAACAACCATCATTCTATCTATGGGTAATCAATCGATCTTATTCATTTTGAAGTAAACAACAGAGATAACATAGACTTGAACTTACATTAAAGTTGAGAAGGAGTATTAACCTGGGAAAGGGGTTATTCTTCACTGCCTTTTCTCCATATTTGCGCCAACGATAGACATGTTTCAGATGATCGAGCAAACCTAGGCTCAAGGTTCTATTTTTTAACCTTTTTCCTGCACAAATACCAGTAATTTATATTAGAAAACATTATAGGGCCTAAAGACACGTATAATCTAGCAAATTACCTTACATAATTTATATATTACCTTGCATAATTTACAGATTACCTGAGCGGCCTCTTGCGCATGCTTCTTCTATGGCCGCCATGGCAAGGTTGAAAATATTTATAGATTACGTGAGAGGCCTCCTGTGCAGTCTTCAGCAGCATATATCTAACCTCGTCCTCTATCAATCACATAGACAAACATGACTCAGATCCAGACTCATCCATCAAGAGTCAAACTGACCTAGATTCAAACTCAGACACCCGAACACACAGGCATTCCGGTCTAGACCATAGACAGAGGAGGAGGAAAATGTTAATCTGGGTAAAATTCCATATATATATTCATTTCTTTCAACACATACCTTCAACGGATAGTTTTTTTTCCTGCCTTTTCCTATTTTCTAGAAGCTTCCCAAAATATCTAACAAAATCTTAAATGCTTTTCAAAAAATCCTCCTTAACAAAATTTGAAATTGTGAGAGTTTCAATGTGAGATGTCACTTTATTCTCTATTATATAAAGTATCAATTTTGAAAATTTGAATGTTTTGGAGTTTGAATTTGAGATGTCACTTTCATCTTAGTAAAGTTTCAATCTTTTTTTTTCTTTTAATGAGGGATAATAGGTTAGAGTTTCAATGTTTTTTGTTTTCACTTTAATAAAGATAATAGGTACACATTAGTGCCATTCACATTAGTGCCATTCACCAAGGAGGCTATTTTTTGAAAGAGAAGAAACTATCCTAATGCTAACACAACAAGCACGTTGAGCAAGCTATTCGAATTTTGAATCTAAGTAGACCCCACTCCATAGAAAAAGAAAGTAGATGCGGCGAGCCTTCTCGAGTATACCCTTGGAGATCCATGCCAATGTCATCCAGTACACCGGGATAGCCTCTAGAACAGATTTGACCAGAACAAGCCTGCGAGCCCTCGACAGCGAGCAATGACACCACGGTTTGAGTCGCTTATCTAGTTTTTCCAGTAGCCACGTCAAGTACTGCTTCCGATAGTCATTAGGTTTTATAAAGAACCCGAGATAGTGTATACCCTCTTCAAAAACTGCTGTATGGAAAGGGAAAAGTTCCGATAAGACCCTTTCTTCTTCCGTGGATAAGAGATAGGGGATGACCGTGGATTTTCCAACGTTAATGTCCATGCCTGTTGCTTTAGAGAAGAGCTTGAGAATATCATCTAAAGCGCATAAATCCCTAGATGAGCCCCAACAAAAGATCAAGATGTCATCAACAAAGAGCAAATGTGACATGTGGAGGTTCTGTGCAAGTTGCAGCCCAGTGAAATTGCCCAGCCTTATCGCCTCCTTAAGTGCACGGATGAGACCCTCAGCCATCAAAAGGAATAAAAGAGGTGACAGTGGGCAGCCTTGTCAAAGCCCATGCTCCGCATGGAAGAATGGTGAGGCTGCACCATTGATCAGAAGCAAAAAGGAGACAGTGGTGATATAGCTCAGAATCCATCTGATAAACGCAATATCAAAACCCAGGTGCGTTAAAAGAAAATGAAGATAAAGCGAGCTTACCTTGTCAAATACCTTAGCGAGGTCAATTTTAAAAATGGCTCCTTTTATATTTTTGACTTTCATACTGTGTAATCCTACCTAGGCCACCCCAATAGCTTCATGAATCAATCTGCCTTCCAAGAAGCCAAATTGTTCCAATGAAATATGTGATATTGTTGTGATATTATTTAATCGACAACAAGTTATATAAATTGGATTATATGAATCATTTTTAATTGTCATTAAAAATAAATGAAAAATGAAATTATACAATTAAAAAAAATAAAAATAAAAGAAAAATATAAAATAA
>LPNX011198914.1:48269-59473 GCA_001517045.1 Pseudotsuga menziesii
AAAAATTTAAAAAAAAGTAAAAAAAAAATATAATGTATATATATTATTTTATCTCAGATAAACATAAATACATATAGTGATAACTTATATAGGTAATTTTAGACAAACATCTACTTACCAAAATACATAAAGTTGCATTATAAAAAGATGTACAAAGATTTACAAATACAAAAATCTAAAAAAAAAACACATAGAATTCATAAATTTGCATAAAAATATCATGTACAAAGATTTCAAACATAAACATCGAATTGGATACAAAAACACATCATTTCACATAACAAACATAAAAATCATTTTATTTAACAAACATTGTGCATACAAAGATCTACAAACACAAACACAAAGAGTTACATACAAAAATTTACAAACAAAAACACATAGAGTTGTGTAAATGAAAACTGAAAGAAAACATCAATTAAAAAAATCTAGATATATTATTTTAATAAATATTATTATTATTAATACATTAAAAATATAATTATATATTTAAGAGCTTTTCTTAGCTTTGAGATTTTAGAATCTCTACTAACAAGACCAACCATGGGAAGGCGAAAGCTCATATGGCCTCAAAAACTATGCTTTGTTTGTTGTTACAACAAAGCAAATCTATGTGCTTTGTTGTTGTTGTTACAAGAAAGTTAATCTATGTGCTTTGTTGTTGTTGTTACAACAAAATGGGTTGTTTAATTTTTAAATTTTTAGTGTATTTGTTAAGTTTAGTTTATTATAGTTATTAAGTTAATTTATAAAGAAAAAAATAAGATTATTTTAATCGTAAATTTATTTTTTAGTTATGTATTTATTAAGTTGATTTTATTATAGTTGTGATATTATTTAATTGATAACAAGTTAAATAAAATGGATCACGTAAATGTTTTTAAAATTGTCATTAAAAATAAATGAAAAACGAATTAAAACAACAATTAAAAGAAATTAAAAAATAAAAATAAAATAATATAATGTATATATATTATTATATCTCAAAAAAACATAAACATATATATAGATAACTTATATAGGTAATTTTAAAAAAAGATCTACATATCTAAATACATAAAGTCGTATTATAAAAAGCATGTACAAAGATCTGCAAATACAAAAATCTACAAACAAATACACATACATTTGCATACAAAAATCATGTACAAAGATTTCAAACACAAACATAAAATTGCATACAAAAACACATCATTTCATACAACAAACATAAAAATCATTTTATTTAAGAGAGAGTTGCATACAAAGATCTACAAACACAAACACATAGAGTTACATACAGAAACACATAGATTTGCATACAAAAATTATGTACAAAGATTTCAAAAAAAAACATACAGTGGCATACAAACATAAAAATCAATTTCATTTAACTAACAAAGAGTTGCATACAAAGATCTACAAACACAACCACATAGAGTTACATATAAAAATCTACATAGAAAAACACATAGATTTGCATACAAAAATTATGTACAAAGATTTCAAAAACAAACATACAGTTGCATACAAAAGCACATCATTTCATAGAATAATTTTATTTAACAAAGAGAGCTACGTACAAAAAAAAATTATTTTATTTCACAAACAAAATACATGGAGTTGCATACAAAAAAACATTATTCCAGTTAACATTAAAATCATCTCATCTCCCAAACACATAGAATTACAGAATCCATTATTTCATCTAACAAACGTAAAAAAACATTAATTCAGCTAAGAAAAACTAAAATCATCTCAACTACCAAACATATAGATTTATGCAAAAAGATCTCTAACGCAACCAAAGAATGCACTAAAATTATAGAATAAAATACCATGAGTTGCACAATACCATGTTGTTAAGTGTAGTTATCACATTAGTTCATAGGAATTTATTAGGAGTTCGAACTATTTTATTAAGAGTTAGGCTCTTACGTGATTGCACATTAGCTAGACTCCTAGATGCCAAATGCAGTTGGACTAAGCCGTAAGTAATTAGAGTTGAAGTTAAGCTAACAATTGTATCTAATACTTAAGCTAATATAAATTTATTGTAGTTAATAAAAGAGCTATGAGTTATCGTGACTTCTAGCTTCCAAATGGAGTTCGAGTAAGCCTTATGCACATTAACTGGACTCTCAATTGGTAGGTGGCATTCGAGTGTCACATTAGTTGCACAATACCAGTCCACCAAGTGGAGTTATCACACGAGTTCATAGGAAATTATTAAGAGTTTGAACTATTTAATTAGGAGTTCGACTCTTACATGACTGCACATTAGCTAGAATCCTAGATGCCAAATGCACTTGGACTAAGTCGTAAGTGATTAGAGTTGAATTTAAGCTAATAGTTGTAGAACCATTGGAGTTAAGCTAATAGTTGCATATAATGGTTAAGCTAATAGTTATCCAATAAAACTTTGATTAGAGTTGAAGTTAAGCTAATAGTTCTAGAATCATTATAGTTGAGCTAATAGTTGTATCTAATAATTGATGGAGTTAAGCTAGTAGTTGTATCTAATAATCGAATAGTTGAAGATTAATTTTAATTTTTAAAACTATCACTAACTCTACTTATCACATGTTAATTAAATTATTTTCTATTTTTTTGAAATTATTAATTATTAATTTTGGACGACACACATAGAATCAATCTGGACTGTACACTTGTCTCATTCTCCTTTAATCTTGGACGACGCCCATAGAATTAATCTAGACAGTACACTTGTCTCATTCTCGTCGGTAGATGAAAAGGCATAGATGGTAGTCCACCCAAAAATTCTAACATATATAAGCGTATCGATGTAATTAATTTTTATTTTTATAAATGTGATATATTTATAATTATTTCTTACGTTATAAATATTAATTTTATTTTCATAAATGTGATATATTTATAATTATCTTTCCGGTGATTAGTTGAAATCTTATTTCCTAATCATTACAATATAGTACAAACGGTTTAATTTCAATTTCATTAAGGAATTTAAGTGGATCATTTATTTATTTCTAAATAATGATAGGAAAGACTCATGTGAATGGGATAATTTAATAGCTATAATTGCATCTGCAATCGGTACGATTACGAGTTAATCCTCTGCCCAACACTGAACTCTTAAATGCAGTCGTAAAAGTAATAAAACAACTGAGAACGAATCAAACTCCTAAAGTTTAGGTGACTTTGTTTGGGAAATGGAGTGTATTTCTTATTTATTTAATCTCTTAATTCAGGAAGCCATGTGGATGCTAAGCAACAAAGGTTTTTGAAATGGATTGGTCTCAATTTTGAGCAGATTGTGATCTTGCGGGACCAAACTGGAGCCCTCCACCATATTTAAAAGTAACCCTTGGCCAGTGCCCTTTGATGCATTTTGCATGGCCGATGTACACCCGCTTAACCGATAAATGATTAGTTTTAAATTTTGAACACTTGATCTTCCCACTTATGATTTTCGCAAGCAAATTTCAAAATTTTTCAAAGTAACTAGAAGCATGTTATATTATTAAAAAATATTGGCGATCCATATTATAGTATTTAATAACTCGTATCATATACTCTTACTATGATTACCAATGCATTAAAACCGTTTGAAAAAAAATGCATAGAACACTTAATTAGCTATATCAATACATGGCATTATAATACATAACATTATGACTTTTATAGGATATGTGCAATCATGGTTCAATCTCACTAGTTATTAACTATCTTATTAAGGTAAGTAATTTTATTAGGGTGTAACTAATGGTGAATGCTAGTAATTAATGGTTGTTTTTATATGTGATTAGTATTCTTATTATATTAAGATAATTTGCAGCAAGTGTATGAGAAGTTTGAGCATCAATTTAAAATATATATTTACAATATTTTATCAAAAAATTAACACAATTTAATATTTATAAAAAAATGCATAATAATTTCAATGGTATATTTACTAGTAGTATGCAAAACAATGCTTGATATTGAGAACACAAGTATTAATTAAATTAAATTTTGAAGTTTGTATAATTGTTACTTTTTAAAATTAAAGATAAAATTGTTTAGTTTTTGAGATTGGTTTTGTTAATTTTTAATTTCATATATTTAATTTACAATATAATAATTAACAAAAAATTTGCACAATACAAATACAGATTAATGTATTTCAAACTAAAACTTAATTTAATTGTTGACATTGTGTTAGCAACCTGCACACTATGTGGTGCACTACTTTTTGTTGTTGTTGTTAAAAATACAATTCATGAAAATATGGTGCATGGTATTTTATTAGATCAAAATTGTTAAAATGGCTTCATGTAATAGTTTATAAATGGATGAAATATTTATTGCAAAGTTTTATATTTTGCTGATTAATTTGAATCATTGATTGTTTCATATCATATGTTGTATATTGTCTTGAAATGCAATTAGGTTATTCATGTTATCCATATTATATTATTTTTACTCTTTTGAAATTCACTTGCAATTTGATTATATCCAAACTAAATGACACTGAGTGTGTAAACTAAATGACACTGAGTATGTAATTATGCTATCCATGTTATATTGTAGCACTTGTTTGTAAGCGGCAAGGACTAGCTACTACGTAGCACTTGTTTGTAAGCGGCAAGGACTAGCTACTACGTAGCACTTGTTTATTTAATAAAATATCAATTTTGAAAATTTTAATGTTTGGGACTTTGAATTTGACATGTCACTTTCATCTTTGTAAAGTTTTAATTTTTTTTTTTGTTTTTTTTTTAATCAAGGAGAATATGTTAGAGTTACAATGTTTTTTTCTTCATTTTAATCAAGGAGAATAGGTACACATTAGTGGCATTCATTGATGAGACTAGGGTTTGGAAGAGAAGAAACTATCGCGATGATAATACCACAACCACATTGAACGAGCTATTCGAGTTTTGAATCTAAGAACACCCCAATATTTTTTCGCTGAACACCTTCCGGTGTGGGGCGTCCGTGATTCAGTATTGACGCAGTAGGCTAGTAGAGATTCAATGTTAGACTCGACAAGTTAGTGTTTGTGAGGATAGGGTAGTAGAACACAACACAAAAATATGTGTTTTGTGTTAGTGTGAGGTGGGAAGATTCAACATTCATCACCATTAATGATGTTTGATTTATAGGTAATTATGCACTTGAATCTCTTTTGTATAAGTGCTTGCAAATAGGGATAATGTCATGGGACTATACTCATATTTCCTCTTAAACATTCCATACTGTCGCGAGGCATCAACATGAACTTGCTAGTTGGGAAAGTATCACCCGAAAAACACCTCATGGAAACCTCTTGACTAAACCCAATCTAGGCACCTTATAGTTTGCGGAATGTCAAGTGCTCGTTTCACCGTAGGAGATGTTGCACCATCGCCACCCAACCATAGGAAATGCTACGCGATTGCCTCCCCCGATCCAACAAAACTTGAAAAACCGATTACTCGACATGTGATCATGATATCTCCCATCTAGTCTCAATCCTAGATGGTGCTCGAAGATCTTGTCTTGGCTCCACCCGGACACATACCTTCATTGAATCTATCAACGCTATTGTCCTAGCATGGTTGACACATCATGTTGAATCGCACCATCCTGCGACGAGCTTATCATACAACTCCTTGTTGGTTTGCCCCATCCTATTCCACTAGACATCCTTAGTTTTCCTAGCTTGCACGCTAGTACACTGTCATGTCTGTCTCATGGCCATCAGTCATGTGTTGGCCATGAAGGCTTCCAAAATGATATGGGCTCGTCATACACCCTTAGTCATGTATGTCTGGCACGCCTTGCATCATGCCAATTCCAATGGGGCTTCACGTAGGGTCGTGGCAGATAACAATAGTGGGGCACTTATTTTTAGTACTTCACAATATGTTGCCATACGTTCGTCATCAACATGGGTGGTTGTGATGTTGTCCTTAGGGAAAATTGATCACACATTTTGGTCCTAGTCACCATATATTTTAAGGAGATACACATGGGTATCGATACAAATGGTTGAGCATATACCCTCTAAGGACTTCATTCAAGCTCTCCAATGATTATCAACTCTCAATGCATGGGAAATCTCTCAAAGAAAAGTCGCTCCAACATCATTCCCCAATTCCACGCCATTCAAGTCATGGATATCCCCACCCCATAAATTCACCTTGACTTATAGTGATTTTTAACCAAACATCAACAAGTCTTTAACACACCTCATTGCTTTCCCCCCTTATCTAGTGAGCATGATCATGGTATTTCCTTGATTCTTGGAAATCAACCCCCAAATTCATGTCCTTATCGACACCCATTTTCTTACAAGAATGAAATTGGATTATTCAATAACTATTGGGGTCAGTCATTTGTCCTAGTACTAGTCCTTATGCATTTCCGGTGTTCATGGTATTAAAGAAAGAAGGAAATTGGTGTATGTGTTCTAATTTTGGTGCTCTCAATAAACTCACTATTAAAGACGTTTCAGGTAATTTTTCTAGTAGGAATTAGCCGTTGATATATGTTGATAGAAAAAAAATTTGAGCGCACAATGGTTTTTATAAAGATTTCCTTGCAAGATTTCTGCAAAAGTGACCCAATTTTTTTTTTCCAAAACTGTAACGATTAGCTAACTCCAAGGTAATGTTCAGTGGTCGTAATAATTTTGAGAATTTGCAGTTGGTAAAAGCACATTGTCGCAACAAAGGCCATCCTAATTGTTACGAGTAACATCACACAGATATCATCAAGTAGCATCACATAACTTTTCTACACACATATATCATGAAGTAGTGTCACCTAACTTTCCTATGAAGTTGGGTAGGGTCAGATTAATTTATTAAAGGCCCTTTAGAATTTTTTATGATCGATAATGATAAACAGATGAAAAAAACCAGCCAAAAAAATATTAACACTTTTTCTACTTGTAAAAAACCAAGTATACTGATATGGAGCACGATCGAACCCAACTACCATCAATCAATATGTGGGTAATTGAATAGAAGGAAATAGAAACCCAACAACCATCAATAAATTAGTGGGTTAATGGGATAGAAGGAAACAAAAACCATACAACCATGAATTTGAGGAAACAAAAACATAAATCACCAATAAAACCTTACAATTGTGGGAATAGTGAAAAAGATAATGACCATCCCAATATACAAACTTAAATAAATGACCATTTAAGTAAGGAACATATCGCTAAAGTTTTGGACGTACGTATATGAGTCGAGTGGAATTCCCAGAGAAAGTAATTAGCATGAAATTCAGTCAAATTCATTTTAAAAACCGACTAAGTCTACCGATACGGAGCCGGATCGAACCCAACAGCCATCAATCTATCTGTGGATAATGTGCATAATGGCTATGTATTGAACCAAACAACCATGAATATATTTGTGTGTAAAGTGGGTAATGGCTCTGTATCAAACCCAATAGCCAACAACCATCGATCAATTTGTGGGTAAGGTGGGTAATGGCTTCATATCGAACCCAATAGCCAACAACCATCAATATATATGTAGGTATTGTGGGTAATGGATTCAAACCCAACAACCATATTTCTATCTATGGGTAATCAATCAATCTTATTCATTTTGAATTAAACAACACAGATAACAGAGACTTGAACTTACATTAAAGTTGAGAAGGAGTATTAACCTGGGAAAGGGGTTATTGTTCATTGCCTTTTTTACCCTTTTCCCTGCGCAAATACCAGTAATTTATATTAGAAAACATTATAGGGCCTAAAGACATGTAAAATCTAGCAAATTACCTTACATAATTTATATATTACCTTGCATAATTTACATATTACCTGAGCGGCCTCCTGCATATTCTTCAGCAGTAGATATCTAACCTCCTCCTCTATCAATCACACAGACAAACATGAATCAGATCCAAACTCATCCATCAAGAATCAAACTGACCGAGATTCAAACTCAGACACCCAAACACACAGGCATTCCAGTCTAGACCATAGACGGAGGAGGAGGAAAATGTTAATCTGGGTGAAATTCCCTATATATATGCATTTCTTTCAACACATACCTTCAACGGATAGTTTTTTTTCCTGCCTTTTCCTCCTTTCTAGAACCTTCCCAAAATATCTAACAAAATCTTAAATGCTTTTCAAAAAATCCTCCTTAACAAAATTTGAATTTGTGAGAGTTTGAATGTGAGATGTCATTTTATTCTCTATTTTATAAAGTATCAATTTTGAAAATTTGAATGTTTGGGAGTTTGAATTTGAGATGTCACTTTCATCTTAGTAAAGTTTCAATGTTTTATTTTTCTTCTAATCAGGGATAATAGGTTAGAGTTTCAATGTTTTTTGTTTTCATTTTAATCAAGAGAATAGGTACACATTAGTGCCATTCACCAAGGAGGATAGGTTTCGAAAGAGAAGAAACTATCCTAATGCTAACACAACAAGCACGTTGAGCAAGCTATTCGAATTTTGAATCTAAGCAGACACCGCTCCATAGAAAACGAAAGCAGATGCGGCGAGCCTTCTCAAGTATACCCTTGGGGATCCAGGCCAATGTCATCGAGTACACCGGGATAGCCTCTAGAATAGATTTGACTAGGACAAGCCTGCCAGCCCTCGACAGCGAGCGATGACACCACAGTTTGAGTCGCTTGTCCAGTTTTTCCAGTAGCGAGGCCCAGTCCTGCTTCCGTTAGTCGTTAGGTTTTATAAAGAATGCCAGATAGTGTATACCCTGTTCAAAAGCTGCTGTATGAAAAGGGAAAAGTTCTGATAAGAACCTTTCTTCCTCCCTGGATAAGAGATAGGGGATGACCGTGGATTTCCCAATGTTAATGTCCATGCCTGTTGCTTTAGAGAAGAGCTTCAAAATATCATCTAAAGCACATAAATCCCTAGCTGAGCCCGAACAAAATATCAAAATGTCATCAACAAAGAGAAAATGTGAGATGTGGAGGTTCTGTGCAAGTTGTAGCCCAGTGAAATTGCCCAGCCTTATCGCCTCCTTAAGTGCATGGCTGAGACCCTTAGCCACCAAAAGGAATAAAAGAGGTGACAGTGGGCATCCTTGTCGAAACCCATGCTCCGCATGGAAGAATGGTGAGGCTGCACCATTGATGAGAACCAAAAAGGAGACAGTGGTGATACAACTCAGAATCCATCTGATAAACGCAATATCAAAACCCAGGTGCGTTTAAAGAAAATGAAGATAAAGCGAGCTTACCTTGTCAAATGCCTTTGCCAGGTCAATTTTAAAAATGGCTCCTTTTATATTTTTTACTTTCATAATATGTAATCCTACATGGGCCACCCCAATAGCTTCTTGAATCAATGTGCCTTCCAAGAAGCCAAATTCTTCCAATGAAATATGTGATATTATTTTCATATTATTTAATTGATAACAAGTTAAATAAAATGGATTATATGAATCATTTTTAATTGTCATTAAAAATAACTGAAAAATGAAATAAAACAATTAAAAAAAATAAAAATAAAAGAAAAATATAAAATAATATAACTTTTATATATATATATATATATATATATATATTATTTCAATACATATTATTATTATTAATGCTTTAAAAATATAATTATATATATTTAAGAGCTTTTTTTAGTTTTGAGATTTTAGAATTTCTACTCACAAGGCCAACCAGAATCATATGGCCTCAAAAACTATGATTGGTTGTTGTTATAAATGTGCTTTGTTGTTGTTGTTACAATAAAAGGGGTTATCTAATGTTTTAATATTTTATTAGTGTATTTATTAAGTTTACTTTATTAAGTTAATTTATTAAGAAAAAAAAAATAAATTGTTAATTAATTTTTTTGGTTATGTATTTATTAAATTGATTTTATTAGAGTTCTGATATTATTTAATTGATAAAAAGTTAAATAAAATGGATCCTTTTTTATTTTCATTAAAAATAAATGAAAAATAAATCAAACCAACAATTATAAAAAATTAAAACAATTTAAAAAGAAATTAAAAAATATAATGTATATATATTATTGTATCTCAAATAAACATAAATACATATATTGATAACTTATATAGGTAATTTTAGACAAACATATACGTACCCAAATACATAAAGTTGCATTATAAAAAGATGTACAAAGATTTACAAATACAAAAATCTAAAAAAAACACATAAATTTGCATAAAAATATCATGTACAAAGATTTCAAACATAAACATCGAATTGGATACAAAAACACATCATTTCACATAACAAACATAAAAATCAATTTATTTAACAAACATTGTGCATGCAAATATCTACAAATACAAACACATAGAGTTACATACAAAATTTACAAACAAAAACACATAGAGTTGCATAAATGAAAACTGAAAAATTTAAAAAAAAATGTAGATATATTATTTTAATAAATATTATTATTATTAATACATAAAAAATATAATTATATATTTAAGGGCTTTTCTTAGCTTTGAGATTTTAGAATCTCTACTAACAAGACCAACCACGGGAAGGTGAAAGCTCATATGGCCTCAAAAACTATGCTTTATTTGTTGTTACAACAAAGTGAATCTCTGTGCTTTTTTGTTGTTGTTACAACAAAGATAATCTATGTGCTTTGTTGTTGTTGTTACAACAAAAAGAGTTGTTTAATTTTTTAATTTTTAGTGTATTTATTAAGTTTAGTTTATTATAGTTATTAAGATAATTTATAAAGGAAAAAAGAAGATTATTTTAATCGTAAATTAATTTTTTAGTTATTTATTTATTAAATTTAATTTATTGTAGTTATTAAGTTAATTTATAAAGGAAAAACGAGATTATTTTAATTGTAAATTAATTTTTTAGTTATGTATTTGTTAAGTTGATTTTATTATAGTTGTGATATTATTTAATTGATAACAAGTTAAATAAAATGGATCACTTAAATCATTTTTAAATTTGTCATTAAAAATAAATGAAAAATGAATTAAAACAACAATTAAAACAAATTAAAAAATAAAAATAATATAATATAATGTATATATATTAATATATCTCAAATAAACATAAACATATATATATAGATAACTTATATAGGTAATTTTAGACAAAGATATACATATCTAAATACATAAAGTCGTATTATAAAAAGCATGTACAAAGATCTACAAATACAAAAATCTATAAGGGTGCTCGCACGAAGTTGGTTCCACTTTTTGGTGCCACTTAGGAAATCAGAAACGCACTTCCGAAGTGTAAATCAAGAACGCATATGCGTTATTGATGGC
>LPNX011198952.1:0-17500 GCA_001517045.1 Pseudotsuga menziesii
ACATATTAACATATATGTTTGTGCGGGTGCAGCAATATATGAGGTAAATGATGTCAATTTGGGATAAAATCTTGTAGACATATAAAGGACATATGGGCCTAGTGCAACACTATTTATTTATAATTTTTCATGAATTATTTTTTTTATTATTAATTATTGAAGTCACAAAATATTGAGATTAAAACCTTATGTGCGGGTGCAACACTT
Source organism: Pseudotsuga menziesii (assembly GCA_001517045.1). Classification (NCBI taxonomy): domain Eukaryota; kingdom Viridiplantae; phylum Streptophyta; class Pinopsida; order Pinales; family Pinaceae; genus Pseudotsuga; species Pseudotsuga menziesii. The sequence continues at coordinate 208 of LPNX011198952.1, forward strand.
TAGGGGAAAAAATTAATGAAATCCTTGATTTCTAAATATAAGATCATAGAGCTTGATCTTGTCTAGTGCACCATATAGTTTTATTGAGAAATGGTGATGGAAATCAAAAGTTATATAACAAACAATCGATGTATCTATTTTCGAAAACGGACGTTTGTCATTTAGAAAAATAATTATAAATAAATAAAACATAGTTTTGAAGGAAAAAATTACATATTCAGAATTGTAAGATCGTACTCTACAATATCCTAGATTTTCATAAAAAAAATATTGTGTATGTCATAGAAAAACACGCCATCTAAACTGAGCATATTGATAGAGTTCTAAAAGACAAGCAATAGCCCTAGTTTATTTGTCCTAACCAATAGGTTTAGTAGTCCGAAGCTATTTCCAAACATAATGCCAAACCTTATTCCTGCCGATTATTTTAATTTTAAAATAGTGCATATGTGTTATATCTTATTCATATCGCATATGCAATATGATAAAGCTATAACACATATGCATTTTTTCTTAACTAATTTGGTACAAGCGTAAAAAAGAGTAATGGCATCCTTATCACAATAGTATTTGAACCCGAATTCTGAAGTTAGAATCCGACGTCATTCGACATTTTGCACGGATGTGTCGAACAGCAATCAATCATCAAAATTCTGATAATAGAATATTTATAGATCTGTCAAATGTCCGACACGTGTGAGTCGGATTTTCGACCTTGGTAGTGTCGGGGAACCGACACTAACAGGGTCGGATCTTCAACATTCGCGAAAGAAACACTGGCGATTATCTGACACTGGCGCTTCGAATATCTGACAGGGAACCGACACTACCAGGTTCGGATCGTCGATGTCTGCGAAAGCAAAATCGGCAGTTATCCGACATTGACACGTCGGATATCCGACAAGCGGTATAGATTTTTTTATAAAAAAATAATTAAAAATAAAATACATATAATATAAAATAATAATAAAATAGATATAATATATAATAAGAAATTAAAGGTTTTCATTTTGGACAGTCGGTTCGATTTGGAGGTTTTTGTGAATTTGGGAGTAGGTCCGGTAGACATGGAAGACAACTCTGCTGACCCGTGGCAGCAAGAGCTCAACATCTTCTCCTCACTAGAAATTACCAGTATACCATCCCCAAACACAGTGTAGAACACGCTGGGAAATTTGACAGGTAGAAGCGAGAGCAGGGTTCCAATTTCTCCATCAAATGAAGAGTTTCTAGGTCTATTCGCAGCATGGCCATTAAACCCGACCTTAGGAGGAGGCCCGTACTCATTATTCCACTCCAGCCAACCTCCGAGCACAGCTGCAGCAACACTTTTCATCAAACTTCCCCAGGTGAAACCATAAGGAACCCCAAATAGGGAAATCGATCCTTTAGTGTCACAGGGAGCACTCACAGGAGAAGTCGCCTAACAATTGGATGGAATCTCGAACGGGAACTCCACCCCTGAAGACGAAGGAACCCAAATCACCTCTAGGAAATGAAAGAATCAGTGTTTAAATCCCTCTAAAAGATATTTTAACCTAATTTGTGGATTCGGGTGCAACATGGAGGAAGAATTGGAGATGGACAGATTAGCCCTAATCAGGAAAATCAGAGGAAGAAACCCTACCCTGGGGAAAATGAAGGAATGGGCCAAGAGAAATTGGACAGGGCTTCAAGGTGAAGGCCCAGTTATTAATGCACTTGCAAAGGGATGGTTTGGCTTTCGGTTCAGATGCAGAGAGGATGCAGACCTCATACGTAGCAGAGTCTGGACATATGGGAAAACCCCGTTTAAGCTAAAGCAGTGGACCCCCTTGTTCGATGTGGAAACAGAGCAAATGGATACAATACCAGTATGGGTTCACCTGCCAGGACTACCATTGGAATTTTGGAACCTAGCCTCACTTAGTGAAATCAGGAAAGAGCTGGGGACTTTCATTGAAGCAGACCTCTCGTTTCGGCAGACGAAAATCAAAAAGGTAGCTAGGATCCTAGTCTCTTTGAACATCAGAACAAGTATTCCAGAATCCTTTAATTTTGTATGGAAAAACAATAAAAAAAAGATAGTTGTTGGACTATGAAGGGCTCCCATTTCGATGCCACAAATGTCATGAAAGAAGACATTTGGCAAGAAACTATCAAAACTTTGTTCCCTCAACAACTGGAAGAAGGAAGTGGGTTAGGCGAACAGAGGCCCCGAGCTCCAAAGAGACTGATCCGAACACAGCTTCAAACGAAAGTCCTCTCAGGTCAGATGGCACAGAACAACCATTGGATCAACTAGAAAGAGCAGGATTAGTAGTAGCAAAAGGGCCTCCTCAATAGACAGAACAGCATCTGATCGCGTCTCCCCCACCGGGTATGAACACTTCTTCCCTTAGCAGTCATCTGATTGATTTATCTTTGAATGAGGAAAAATATTTTCCTACCCCTATCACAAACAGTCCCCCTCCCCCAAAAAATGGCACCTCCTCCCCCGCATTCAAAAGTACCTCCAATTCAAACCAGGCAGCCTCCCCTTCCACCATAAAAAATGACTTTCCCACTCAGTCCTCCTCTATCCATTTCCACCTTCGTTCAAGGGACGTTCCAATCCCTTAAAAACCAAAAATCCCTACAAAAGGACTAGGGGTAAATTCCAGGATCACATCCAAAGGGAAAGGGAGAGGAAGACCATCTCACCTCTCTACGGCCCAGAGCATGGTGCTCAGGGATCAGGCAAGTGGCAGACAAACAACCATTTTCGAGGCACTTAGAGTAGTGCAAACCCCGGATGGGGTGCCTAAATGAAATTTGTCTCCCTAAACTGCAGGAGTCTGGCAAGCACCCAGAAAAATATTTCCCTAAAAAGGATGATGGAGGTTCTATCACCAGAAGTCATCCTTCTACAAGAAATAATGGGTCCAGAGATGGAAGTTGAAACTAGTTTAACATCACTTCTTCCGCAATACTCTTTCACAGCGCAAAGTGCCATCAGCCACTCTAGAGGTCTAGCGATTGGATGGAGGTGCATTCGGTGCACAAACTTAGGAGGTGCATGCTTATATCTAAATCAAAGTCATTTTTTTCAAATTTATTTGGGCCTAGGAACTGGAACCAACAACTACGCAAAACTCATGACATTGAAATTGCTTCTATGTTTTTCCAATGAAAGAAATTGCAGACAATTACAAGTATATGGTGACTCAATGGTGGTTATAAACTAGATGAATAAGATACATAAATATAGAACTACTTCTCTAGATGCATTATTTGAAGAGACAACCCATTTTCTCTCATTCTTTGAATCAATCTCTTTCACTCATGTTTACAGGGGGCAAAATAAGGAGGCAAACAGGCTCTCAAAGAAGGGTCTGACATTGCAATGGGGTGAATGGAAAATTTTGGAAACACAGGACTCCAAGGCCATGGAATATCTGCACAGGCCTTTTATAAATCCATCACTCTAAAACTTTTTGTAAATTTGAAATATATTTTTGAAATCATAGCACAAAATCAGTCTTTTATGAATGCATGCTTTACTGAATTATTTACTGATTTTTTTTTCTGCCATTGACTAAATTAATGTTTTAATGAATGGTTTTTTCAGCTGTTGAATGGTTGAATGGTTTAATGAATGTTTTAAAGAATGATTTAATGAAAGCATTTTTCAACTGTAGAGTGAAATAATTTGCATTGTAGATGCATTGTTATTTGCTTTGTGAAATACTGAAATAAATTGTTATTTGCAAGTATAGGCATTGGGTTTGGGGAGTTAAGAGTGATGTGAGGGGGGGGAGGGGCCATAAGAGCTTCCACCTTCACGTGGTTGGTCCTGTTTAGTAGAGAATATTAAATTATTCTCGAAACATAGAGGAGCTCAATGAATGGTAAGGAAGAATACATTAAAAAACAACTATTTCTATATTTCTAGTGTGTAATTTTCACTATTGCTATTTGACTCCTCCATTGGAACTTGTTATAGATAGTGTTGAGAAACATTTCCATATTTAAGAGGCAAGAAATGGAGTTTTGATTAGATCGATGGCCTTATATACATAGTATTTTTGGTTATCCATGTTTTATCAAGTGATATATTCTTAACAATTAATTTACTTGAATAGTTGAATAGTATTGTAATTTACATTGTAATAGAATTGTATTTATTTAGATTCTTTTTGTTATTTTCATAAACAAACATAAATATATTTGATGGGTCCTAACATGAAACTATTGCAACAGGACAAAAAATGAAGTATGTTGAATGATGTTTTGAAAGGTAAAGCATAAGAAGACAGTGTGAAGATCCAGAAATCAAGGTATAAATATGTTTTCTTTTGTTTGATTTGTTGATGTATTTGTAACTTCGGAATGTATTCATCTATGTATCTTATTTATTGTAACCTGATGTTTATTCCGGGATGTATCTATAATGTAATTGAGTCATGTTGGCATGTCCTGATGTTCTAATCGGGAGGATAAATAATGTAAACAAGTCATGTCAAGTCATTGTGGGTAACCCTCCGATTGTCTAAGGGTTAAAGTCCCCGCAGTTCCGGGGCACTAGGTTTATTAGACTCTCCTAGGAGAGGTCAACCCTGGTAGGGTTTTAGTCATGTTGGGATTAGTATAAATAGATAACTAGATTCTCTATTTATCACACAACTCATACACACTCAAGTGTAGCGCATAGTTGAGGAAGGAGAAGACACTGGGGCTAGATAAGAAGAAGGTTACTGCTATCGAGAGATCACTTACTGTTTTGGGCTTTTGTTGTTTTGGTGCTGATTCTATCTCTGAGGAAGTTGCAGGGTTTTCTCCATTTATGCTTTCCTCAAGGAAAAACACTGCGTTCATTGTCTCTTGTGTTTGATTGATGTACTTGTTATTCTCTCAGTTAAAGATCTTAATAATGATAGCTTAATGTTGAAAAACTAACATGGTATCAGAGCTAACCTGAGAACAAGACACTATGCAGCTACGGGAACTAGGGTTTCCTAGTTTATGGATCTTCCTCCACATATTTTCCGCAAAAGTAAGGTGGAATAACTCTCCTGCTTAGGGCACATCTTTCTATTGAAGCAAAATCCAATTTTGAGGTTTTTCAGTTTTGGACCCGACACTACTACTGAAAATTAGGGCTTTTCACAAAAGAGGAATTTTTCAGTGAGCCCAAGCCTGGATTGATATACTCCCTAAAATCGAAGTTAGGGACAAATTTCAAGGCATTTGGGTGGACAGATCTCCGAAAAAGAAAAACCCTAATTTGCTCCTATTCCAGTATTGCGGGATTTCAGCTCCAAATCCAAATCTGACATCTTGACCTAGTAAGATCTAAATCTTTTGTATTTCCATTTGAGGTTCTCAATTTAAGAAGTCTCATCATACCAAGCTTGATGAAAAGCTTGAGGGAACTGATAACTTCTGAGCCTGGAAGTTTAGGATCTCCCTGGTCCTGGAAGAGAATGAATTAGACTCCTACATCCATGAGGAGGTTCCAGTTCCAGAGGGAGATGAGGCAAAGGCCTTACATAAGAAGAATATGGTTATGGGAAAGAGGATCATTGCTGATTCTATCAAGGATCACCTTATACCTCAGGTGTCCTCTCTTAAGACACCTAAAGCTATGTTTGATGCCCTAACCAAATTGTTTGAAGGGAAGAACATAAACCGGAAGATGACTCTGAGGAATCAACTAAAGAATGTGAAGATTCAGAATGTAGAGACCATACAGTATTACTTCACAAGGGTTTCTTGGATCAAGGAACAATTAGAAGATGTAGATGAAGAAGTGGAGAATGCAGATATTGTGATGACAATGCTGAATGGCCTTCCTAGGTCATGGGATTCTTTCATCCAAGGAATCTGTGCCAGAAATAAGTTAGTCAAATTCAGCAAACTATGGGAAGAATGTTCTCAAGAAGAAGCATGGATAGCAGCTCGAGAAGAGAAGATGGGAATTGAAGACCAAGCTCTCACAGTTCACTCCAATAAAGGCAGAATAAGATCTCATTACTCCAAAGGTAAGGATCCTCATCATAGAGATAACATTAGAAGGGACCTATCAAAATTGAGATGTTATACATGTGATGAAAGAGGAAACTTTGCAAAAGACTGTCCTAAGAACAAGGGTCACTCTCATAAGAAGAAGGGGAACAAAAGAAGACATCATGCTCATGCTACAGAGGATGATGAACCCTCCAAGAAAAGAACCAGATATGAAAGTGAAGATTCTTCAAGTGAGGATGAATATGTTCTGATCTCCGCTCTCACAGGTAACATTACTCATGGAAGTGATGATTGGATTATAGACAATGGGGCTTCCAAAAATATGACTGGATTCAAGGAATCCTTTGTGAGACTGTTAGAACATGAATGACCTCACAAGGTGAAGCTAGGATATGACTACCAATATCCAATAAAAGGTAGCGGGGAATATTGATATAAATTAGACTCTGGAAAGTTTCTAACAATGAAGGAAGTATTTTTTGTGCCAGGACTCAAGAAGAACCTTCTCTCCATATCAGCATTGGATGCAAAAGGAATGAAGGTTGCATTCATAGATGGTCAAGTCATCATGTGGCCAAGAGGAAAGACTATCAATGATGCGGTGGTGATTGGAGAACAAGAAGGTGGTTTGTACAAATTGAAGGGCCATCCAGAACAAGCATTGTTTCATGACACAGTAAAGCCAAGTTAACTTTGGCATAGAAGGCTTGCAGATGTGCATTATAGAGCACTACCTATTGCAAGCAAAGCTGTTGAAGGTCTTCCAGAATTCCAATAAAAACATGATGGGGTCTCCAAGCGATGTGCGAAAGGAAAGAATACAAAGAAGACATTTCCTAGCAATGAAATCAAAGCCAAAGGAATCCTAGAAATCATCCACTCTGATGTATGCGGTCCTATTTCATCAAACTCACTAAGAGGGTATGCATATTATGTTTCTTTTATTGATGATTTTTCTAGGAAGACATGGGTTTACTTCATGAAGAATAAACACGAAGTATTCAGCAAATTCAAGGAATTCAAAGCCTTGATCGAGAACCACACTGAAAGGAAGATCAAGACTTTTTGATTAGATAATGGCGGAGAATTCATTTCGAATGAATTCAAAGAGATATGCAAAGAATTAGGGGTTAAGAGGGAGTTGTCCACTCCTTATAATCCACAACAGAATGGGATTGCGGAATGGAAGAATAGAACCATCATGGAAGCTGCAAGAGCCATGCTTCATGATCAAGATCTTCCTATGCATCTTTGGGCTGAAGCTGCCAGAACAACGGTATATGTACAGAACCGTAATCCACGTATAGTACTCGAGAACAAGACTCCTAAAGAAGCCTTCTCTAGTGAGAAACCAGAAGTCAGCCATCTCAGAATATTCGGCTGTCCTATGTACATACACATTCCAAAGGACAAAAGGACAAAATTAGATCCTTCAGGGAAGAAGGGTATATTTGTGGGATACTCTGAAAGCTTGAAGACTTACAGAATCTATTTCCCAAGATACAAGAAGATTGACATCAGCAGGGATGTGACATTTGATGAAGACACAGCTTACAACAAATCCAGAAAGATAACTGCTGAAGAACCTGAAGAAGCAGAAGCACCCAAAATTCATGATACAACCATGAACGAAGAAATTCAAGAAGAAGATCGAGAATTTGAAGAACCAGAAAGACCTGTAGATCCACCTCTGGAGAAGAATCCTCATAAGAGGAAACCTGCTTGGGTACAAGAACTTATCCAAGGTGCGGAAAGATATGGGGCTCTAGAAGAGAATCACAGAGAAAGAAAGAGGACCAGATCCTGCTCCGGGTATGTAGCTTTACAATGTGATTTCATTGATAAAGAACTTTCCAGTTATGAAGAAGAGGCGGAATGAAAATAATGGAAGGATGCTATGATTGAAGAATATCAATAGATCAAGAATAATGATGTTTGGGATGTTGTCCCAAGATCAGAACGGAAGTCAGTTGTAACTTCCGAATGGATCTACAAGATCAAGCATGCCACATACGGTAGCATTGAAAAGTATAAGGAAAGATTTGTGGCTTGGGGTTTCTCTCAGAAAGAAGGAATAGACTATGAAGAAACCTTTGCACCTATAGCCAGATACACTTCCATCAGATCAATACTTGCTCTGGCTGCAGTGATGAAATGGAAGATACACCAGATGGATGTCAAGACTGCTTTATTGAATGGTGTAGTAGAAGAGGAAGTGTATGTATAACAACCACTCGGTTTTGAGACACATGACAGAAAGTCTCATGTATGCAGATTGAAGAAAGCCCTGTACAGTTTGAAATAGGCACCCAGGACCTGGTACGACAGAATTGACAGCTTTCTATCCAGTTTGAGCTTTACCAAGAGTAAAGCAGATTCCAACCTTTACTACAAGGTTGAAGATGGCAACCCAGTGATGCTTATACTATATGTAGATGATCTATTTGTGACAGGTACGGATGGGTTGATTGCTGATACAAAGAGAAAGCTTGCTGCTGAGTTCGAAATGAAGGACTTGGGGATGATGCATTGCTTTCTAGGTATGGAGGTGTGGCAGAGTACAGATGGAATCTTCCTTGGACAAGAGAAGTATGCAATAGAGATCCTAAAGAGGTTTGGGATGATGGACTGCAAGGCCATGGCCACACCTATGGCATCAAACCTGAAGCTATTGAACAGTGCTTCATCAAAGTCAGTTGATGCTATGATGTATCATCAGATGATAAGGTCATTGATGTACCTGACGAACACGAGACCAGATATTTGCTTTGCTGTGAACACCTTGAGCCAGGTCCTGACAGATCCGAGACATGTTCACTTGATTGCTGCAAAGCATATTCTGAGGTACCTAAAGGGTACAGTTGATTATGGGCTCAAGTACGATGTGAATCAAAAGATTAACCTAGAGGGTTATGTTGATTCAGATTGGGTAGGCAGTGCCATCAATAGGAAGAGCACTTCAGGGTGTTGCTTCAGTATGGGATCAGGTGTGATCTCTTGGTTTAGCAAGAAGCAATCTTGTGTAGCACTGAGTACAATTGAAGCAGAGTATGTCACAGCTTGTTCAGCTAGTTGTGAGGCAATATGGATATGGAAGCTACTTTCTGATATATTCGATCTCCAGTTGGATGCTACTTGCATACATTGTGACAACTAGAGTTGCATGAAGTTGTCAGAGAATTCATTCTTCCATGACAAGTCGAAGCATATCGAGATCAAGTATCACTATATCAGGGATATGGTGCAGAGGGGAGCAGTGAAGCTCCAGTATGTTGTGATGGAGAAACAGATAGCTGATGTATTGATGAAACCATTAGCTAGGTTGAAGTTCAAGTACTTTAGGGAGAAGCTTGGTGTTCTCCAGATCAAGGTTTCCTCCAAGAGAAAATGATGAAACCCATAGCCATTCTGACATGGTGAGAGGATTGGTTCCTTCCATGTTCAGATGTAAGGGCTGAGCCATTATGTCATGGTGAGAGGATTGGTTCCTTCCATGTCAAATATGAGTGCTGGACATTCTGTCGAGTAGGACAGACGTAAGGGAAATATCCATTCTAGGAATGGAGGCACCTAGTCAGTTACCGAGAAAACTCAGTCTAGGACTGAGAAGCCATTCTGATGTGACAGAGGGATGTGTTCCCACTTGATCAGATGTAAGGGCTGAACCATTCTATCATGGTTAAAGGATTAAGTTCCTCCCATGTCAGATGTGAGTGTTGACCATTATATCGAGTAGGACAGATGTAAGGGAAACTACCATTCTCTAGGAGAATGGAGGCACCTGGTCAGTTACCAGGTAGCTCAGTCGAGGACTGGGGGCCATTCTGATATGATTGTTGGGATGTGTTTCCTCATGATCAGATACGAGTGCAATCCCTTTCATCATTTTGGTAGGATGTGTTCCAGCCTAGATGAATGTAAGTGCAGAGCCTTTCTTTGATCATGTGTTTATCATATATAAGTGCTGAGCCTTTCTTCAATCATGTGTTGATCAGATATAAGTGCTGTGCCTTTCTTTGATCATGTGTTGATTAGATGTAAGTGTAGTGCCTTTCTTCGATCATGTGTTGATCAGATGTAAGTGCAGTATCTATCTTTGATCATATGTTGATCAGATAGAAATGTTGAGCCTTTCTTCAAACATGTGTTGACCAGATGTAAGTTCTGGGCCTTTCTAATATGATTATAGGATTGGTTCCTACATGATCAGATGTGAGTGTTGGGCATGCCTTTCTGACGAGTAAATCAGATGTAAGTGCTGGGCATGCCTTTCTTCGATCATGTGTTGATCAGATGTAAGTGTAGTATCATCTTCGATCATGTGTTGATCAGATAGAAATGATGAGCCTTTCTTCGATCATGTGTTGATAAGATATAAGTGTGGAAGAAGACCTACATGGAGGCTAGGCCTACAACCAGAATGAAAAAGGGCTAGCTCTGTAGAACTTCCTGTGATGAGAAGAATCATGAGATAGCACCAGTGATGATCCAAATCCAGTGATGATGATCCAACAGTGATGATCCAGATCCAGTGATGATGTCCCATGATGATCCAGATCGAGAGATGATCCAAATCTGAAGATGAAGATGACTTGAAGACGAAGATGACTTAAATACTCAGAAGACATGAGATATAGATGACGAGAAGATCCAGCTGATACAGAGAAGAAGACCAGTACTAAAAATTGTGTCGAAAGAATACCTTCCTAGTTAAGAGGGAGTGTTGATGTATTTGTAACTTCGGAATGTATTCATCTATGTATCTTATGTATTGTAACCCGATGTTTATTTTTGGATGTATCTATAATGTAATTGAGTCATTTTGTCATGCGTCAATGTTTCGATTGAGAGGATAAATAATGTAAACAAGTCATGTCAAGTCATTGTGGGTAACCCTCCGATTGTCTAAGGGTTAAAGTCCCCACAATTCCGAGGCACTAGGGTTATTAGACTCTCCTAGTAAAGGTAGGCCCTGGTAGGGTTTTAGTCATGTTGGGATTAGTATAAATAAAGAACTGGGGTCTCTATTTATCACACAACTCATACACACTCAAGTGTAGCGCATAGTTGAGGAAGGAGAAGACACTGGGGCTAGATAAGAAGAAGGTTACTGCTGTCAGGAGATCACTTATTGTTTTGGTGCTGATTCTATCTCTAAGGAAGTTGCGGGGTTTTCTCCATTTATGGTTTCCCGGAGGAAAAACACTGTGTTCATTGTCTCTTGTGTTTGATTGGTGTACTTATTATTCTCTCAGTTAAAGATCCTAATAATGCTAGCTTAATGTTGAAAAACTAACATGATTGAGCTGTGTATTGGGTATTTATGCATGTGCACACACATACATTTAGTTGATGATGATGATTACCATACATAGAGGTGAAAAACAATCACTAGAGGCAAGAATATAGACTATGTAAACGTTCTACAAGTTAGGCAGGGGTCTTTTGACATCCTTGACATTTCTACATTGTTAGGTTCATCATTAAACCAAAAAGTTTGGAGTTGTTCCAAAACAAGAAAATTCTGCTTTGAAAAATCTATCTATTGAAACAACCTGACAAGTGTTTATGAAGTGCACAAAGGCACTCGAAACACATTCCTGGTGAGAAATAAGGTCATAGGGATTTAGTATTTTACATTGTGCACCTCTCCACATATTTGGATTTTTTTCTCTAGTTTCCCTTGAAAGATAAATGCTTTCCAAAATGGCTTCAAACCCATAATTCAATTTTCAACCACCCTTACCAAATTGCATCCCTAGCTACAAATATTTTTCCAGATCAATGTTCCAATTTTCATCTTGGGATATATCACTGACGGCCCAGATATACACATTGGAAATCTTAGGGAAAATGTCGGGGAAAATATTAGTAGGCATAAACTTGGACTTGAAAAACTCAGAAAATATCAGCAAGCATAATTTTGGAACTGAAAAATACAGAAAATACCAAAAACATCAGGAACAATAGAAAACTTTAAAGCTCAATAAAGTTTTGGAAATATTGGGAAAAATTGGAGATATTTGCAACATTGTTCTAGATATTGATCTGATGCATCGGCGTGAAATATTTTTCGTTGTAGACCTGTGTACATTCTTGGGTGTTAGGTTCAATCCCAATAATACCCACTTTCACAAACTAACAAAAACTTTCATTTAAACTCTACTTCTTGAACCAACTTAACTTAGAAACTACACTCCATGATTTCTTTGCTCCTATGTTTTGAGGTGGAATGTTGGATTCCCCAAAAAATTACTTGGAATAACCTTAAAAAAAATTCCATTACATTTTAGGTTATGGGATAACGGTGGTATAACATTGGGATAACACCTCTTGTGGGATGCATGAGAACCTCAAAATCCTCCAACAAATCCGTGCAACTGAAAAGTGTAACATTTTTCTTCCTCAATATCTTTTCTACCAAGTGACTTGTCTTCATTTTTCTATATTTTCATATGATACATAACGATGGATCTCAAGTGAGTTGACCCCTAAAATTTGAACGTGGGAACCTAAATTCATTCATACTATTTTTTTGTCATTACAAATTGACATTGAGAACTAGACATGACTTAGAGAAGTGATGGACTAAATACTGGCCTTGGGATGGAAAACTTGAACTCTACGATTAAGACTCGGAAAATCAAAACAATAAACAATTCTTGTCACAAGAATTTAGTTGCATATGCATCCATTTATTTAAATATTAGCTCAAAAATTAAAAATACTGGCATGAGTAAAAAATGTCAAAGGAATCTCTTTTTGTCAACTCAATACTAAGTATGTTGCTAGATTTAGGCATTTTTGGATTCTGCACAAAAGAACTTTAGGTATATGAGAGAAACCTTATATTTAGTATCCATAATCTTCTCCATGACAGTCACAGATCTAAAATCTTTTCATAAATCCCGAGGATTAGATTCCTCTTCAGGAACCCAACCATGCATTCCTCAAATGCTTATTCATTTTGCGTTGTTAAATTGCCATGGTTTGTTGGATTATGGACTCTAATCTAATCCACAGAGTCCTACATTTCCTTATTTTCCTATGTTGAATTTTTTCATGTTTGATCCATTTTGATAAGCAAAGTCCTAAGATTTTTTTCCATGAGTCACTTCATGTACAGGTGAGATCCACTCATTAACTTTTAAATCAATCTTTTCCAACAAGACCATACCCATCATCTATTGTTCCCCTAGATCCTTCACACATTTATGAAGAATGGGAAGCTCATGATCAAACTGGAACTTGTAGAAATATTATTTCAACGGTCTCTATGCCACTGTCCTTGTAATGCATATGATTCAATAGCATATTGTAGCTAAGATGGAAGGAACTATTCAAAGGATCAACATTTCCTTTAACCACTAGTTTTGTAATGGATGTCTCCATTTATTGCATTGGTGAGGTATTCTTCATAGGACAAACTTCATTACTTTCAGCAAGTGATGATAGCATGGTCAAGTGGTGGGATGTCATAATCCAGGTATTGAATTAATTATGTTTTGTTGATTTTCTTTTGAAATAATTTCTAAATTTTCAACACTGTAGAGCATATTCCCCACTAGTACTCACAGGTCAATTGATTCCTTTTTTGTGTTTATACATGAAGAGTTACTAAATATAGAATGGAATAAAGACTATGTTCGTTGTGGTGCAGCAAATCTATAGAGTGTTGATTTATGGTGTGATTGGGATTTATGGTCATATGCATCTAGCTAGAGTCATTATTTGATTTAGTTTACTTTCTTTACAATTTTTCAAATGGATAGGCATACATGTTCATATGACCAAATAGTACAACTATGGGATATGGACTATGATGTTCTCCTTCAACCTTAATATGAATTGTGGTAACCTCTTATAAGTAGGTCAAGGATGATTTGACCTTACCTCTCTGGAAGTGACTTGTTTGCATCCCATCTTAAGCTGAGTAGTGGTTGTGTTAAGCCCTAAATGAAAAGGGTCTTCACACTTGGTGACTGAGAGATATTAAATGCATCTAAAATAATTGAACTAAATACATTTAGTGTGTCCCTCGATAGTGTCATTTAGGAGCTGCCTTTGGCCAATGGGTTGTTGTACCATTAAGCTTCACCCCTTTAAATACTAGGAATCCATAATGGTTTGTTTACAAGGTGTGGATTTCTATCTTAACAATTCACCTTCAAATAACACCCTGGCTTAGGTCACCTTCAAGGTGTTGTATGTGGTACCATGAACACCTTTGGTATGATGACTTAACTTTATTCTTTTTATTTTGTAATACCATTTGACCATTGGTACAATATCTCAAGTCAACTTAAATTTATTGTTTTATTTTGTATGACCATTAGTACCCTATCCTAAGTCAACCTAACATTATTTTATGTTATGTTTGGTAAAAAACCTAAAAGCTAGGGGTTAATGGATTAACCCTTATAGAAGGCTTGCTAAGATTATAAATTCAAGTATTGAATTTCATTTGGTATGTGTCTTGACAAGAAGATTGGAGATATGACTAAGGGACTGCTTTAAGGGTTTGTTGTTTCTCCTTGACCAGGTCGTTACTGTCTTGAATATCTTTTGTTGGGTTGTGACTATGTAACCCTTCTCCTACTGGTATGTGACTGTGTAACTCTTTTCCTGTTGGGATGTGACTGTCTAACTCTTATCCTGTTGGGATGTGACTGTGTAACTCTTCTCTTACTGGGCCATGAGCTATTTGATGCCCTTAGGGTTGGGCCCCGACTTTGTAACCCTTCTCCTTCTAAGCTGTGATTGTGCAGCTCTTATCTTTCTAGGTTTTTAACTCTTTGATTCCCTTAGGGTTGGGCTGTGACTATCTTGGTAACACTTAGTTGGGTTTTCATTGTCCCATGACCTCTTGATTTGAGTCAACCTTCCTGTTGCTACTTTTGAGCAGGTCATAACCTCCTTGTAGAAACTAAGGGTTGAACAGTACCTTCTTACTGCTAGTCATGACCTTGTTGGCTTCCCAATTTTGACCCTTGACCTTGCCGTTGCTCATTAGAGCAGTCCGTGACTCTGTTGATGCTCATTGGAGTAGGCTGTCACCTTGTTGTTGTTCATTGAATTTAGTCATGAACCTAATGCCGTTATAAAGGATGGGAGTGACTTCTTTTTTGGTTTCTAAGGATGGGTGTGATCTCCTTATGGACCGCTAAAATAAATTTTGATCTTGTTGGACTATTTTTCGTGACCTTCTGTGGACTGTATGGAAGGGGATTGAAACCTTATTTAAACTGCTAATTCTATCTTACCTTTGTCTTGCCTATTGCAACTAGTTGAGTCTATTAAAGAGTGTCTCTACGTGTATGGATTAAGGATGCCTTTGTTCATTTGAAGGAGAATCTATCTTGCTTGATTTAGGACTATCCTAAAGGATTGCCATTTATTGCAGCCTAACCTTTAACCTACTACAATCTATCTTTTATCTCTCTCACAAGGTATGCCATCTGATCCTTTGGTGACTTGTCCTTTCAATGACAATATGTTACCCTAAAAGTATCTGAGTATAAGGAAGATCCAAACTAGATCTAAACCAACATTGTTATAGTTCATTATCGTTGTTCTTTAGTTGTTAGTTTGTTTTACATGATACTATTTCTATTCTTATTATTTAGTTTATGTACATTGCAATTGAAAAATTATATCTCAAGGACCAACTTTAGCATAATGACCATTGGAGTGTCAAAGTTGAAAGAGACAAAAATTATGTTTTGAATTTATTACAACAGTATTGTTCTGTATCTAGCTCTTTTTTAGTTTTGTGTTATGCATTAAAGTATAAAATTTTAATTTTCTTATATCAAATCCTAACCTAACCCTGAATTTCAACAATTGTCTTAATTAGTTAAATATGTCTTTCTAATGTTCATTAGTGTCCAAGGTGAGATTTACCATGTCTAGGATATTGAAAATACATGGGCATGCTCGCTAAACCTAGGGTCTGACTTTGTTGCCAACAATATGTTCTATTGCCATGACATAATGAAATTTTTATAGAAGAAAATATGGATATATCATGGAAACCTTCAAGGTAGGATATTCAAGATTGGCTAACTGAGACGAAAATCAAGTTTTCCCTGAAATAAACATAGAACCTACAAGTGAACCTTGAGTGGTGGAAGGAAAGGTATATCTATTCTGATAAACATGAAACTTTATTTGCTAAGTTTTATAACTTGTTGCAATAATGGATTAAAAGACAAGTTATAAAATTCTAAAGTTAACTTTCCTTCGAATTGACTATATTTATGTTGAGCATGGATTAACACAATCTAATATGTTTTAGAAATATATAATAACCTTTCTTTGAAAATCAATAAAGCTTCCCCATACTATAATAATTTTCCCTGCGATGACTATTTTGATCGTTATTTGTACACACAAATATAATATCTTTCTTGTTGAATTACGAGAATTGGAAGATCATCGTGTATGTCTTTTATTTTTCATCATATGAAGACTTGAATCATGAAACCTTGGACAAGGACATCATGAACACCTTCTGCATGAGAGTAAGGTATTGCAAGTTTAAACTTAGTATTGTTTTTACTTTTTTTTGGGCTTTATATGAAATGACATTTAAGATAGTTCAGTCAGGGTCAATTCTAACAGCTGTCAAGTTGAGGTCAGTTTCCCATAAGTGTCTTTTAATTCTTTAGTTAGGACTCATGAATCATATTTATACTGAAAGGTAAAAGGATTTGTTTATTAACTTAGATTTATATCAGATCCATGATTTCTTTGTTCTCTGAGATGTGTTTTAAAATCACTATATTTGATATTCCCAAGGAATAAATAAAAATATACATTTCACTAGTCCTACGAGGACTCAAGTTTGTTGGATACTGTTTTATTGTCCATCATTCAAAAACAAATAAATTTAAGAAAACTATTAAAAGTCTTCCTTACGTATTCTTTAGGATACTCAATTTGTCATCTTGAATTGTCTTACATAAGCACAAGAGGTAGTATGCTTGTTAGAAATGTTGCTTCTGACCGAAATTTAAACCCTGCTCAATCAAGTAAATGTTCGAGGAAAGTTACCCTTAACATTTTATTTGTCAATGGAAACATCGCGAACCACAATTTATGAGCCTAACTCACTAGGATAGTAGCATGAAATTTCTATGGAAGTAATTATTCAGGAACAGAATGCACTATCAATTAGATATACCAAAATATATAATGTTCACATCCCTTAGATAAATGGTTTCACTATTTTCATTACATACACTGCAACCAAAACCCTGGGACTGACAGACTGCATCAACCCAAAAGAGCACGAGAAGCCCAC
>LPNX011198952.1:25000-79362 GCA_001517045.1 Pseudotsuga menziesii
CAATGAAGAGAAACGTGTGATACTGAAAGAAAGTCACTTCTACATAAGTGACGACCGGACCCATAACATCCATTACGTGCAACATTGCTTTCAATTATTCTATGATCATGTGATAGCTATGGATATACCATTTTATCATCATTTCATTTGGTCAAATGGTTGTGCTAGACATTTCAAGAATGCACGTGTATTTGAATGGTTGTGTTTGTTGCACATAAAATACAAGGTGCGACATGTATGGAACTACTTTGAAACTGGTGATGGAAAAGGAGAGCACGATGGTGCTGGTGCATGCATTAAAACTACCCTTCGAAGGGAAAAGATGAAGTTTACAGGTGCTCACCTTCGAGACGCTGCATCTATAGTCGAATGGTGTGCATCTGTCATGGGAGAACAAGCAACAAGGAAACACTTAGTGCGAAGAATATTCTGGGAGGTGACAAATGTGGACCGATCACAAACACATCGGGTGAACACAGTGCATGGAACTCGATAGTTTCATTCAATTAGAATCTTAGACAACTTGGCCCTACAAATTTGGACAAGATTGAAGGCTTGATTTTAAAGTTCCTGTAGCATCAGTGAATGGGATGATTGTGAGGATACGGATACCGTTGATACATGGGATCGAGTGACATTTGGCACCAATTTCAACGAGGTTAATGAAATAGACCATTTGGAAGATGATCAGACACATATTTCTACAGACTATGATCACATATCGGATCTCATACAAGTAGGTACATGAGTAGTACCTAAATAAGAAAATGCATTTATGTATTGTTTACTCGACCTATGTAGAATTTAATTTATGTAGAAATTAGAAATGCAAGACCTTATTTACAAAATGTATTTTTAACTCCACCTATTTCCTTTCACAGATCAGATATATGCAATGGTTGCCCCAAAACATAATGAATGGGGTTCTGACTATTGGTTGGTGTTATCAACCCAAATGGCACTTCTCCATCCAAGTGCCGACACTGCATTTGTTGGCACACAAAAGGACACTTATGGATTGAAGTTTGCCTAAAACACTATAGATGGGCATGACATGAGATGCATTCACTATCCACCTAGCATTCCATTTTTACCTTTTTACATGTTGATTGTTGTACGCGACTCTTTCCATAGAAACTCGGGTACATACGTGACTATCTCCACAGCATACCGCGTATTGTACGTGAGTATTGTCGTTGCAACCCGCATACAGATCTGTACGCAGGTTTCCCTTATAGCAAATTGTGTGTCATACGCTGGTTTCCAGTATCAATACTCGCATATTCCTCCATTCAACATTAAAAATAATAAAACATGATTAATGGAGATTTGTTAAGCCTTAAACATTAACTATCTTAACTGTCTCAACCTCCTCAACCTTCGAAACTGATCTATTTTCCTAAGTATAAATAGAGGCCTTAGGGAGGGAATTAATCAATCATACTTGGAGAGAAAAGTTATGCTGGTGGTATATCTTCAGAAGTCTTTGGAGCAGCAAAAATTAGAATCCTTTGGTTGCAGAGGAGTCCGTGTTTCAGGCGTTGGGTTGTACACTTATCTCATTCACTATTGTTAATAAAGAGAATCCTTCTTCCAACTTTGTGTTGACTCTCTTTCATGTATAGTGGTTTGATGAATATTTATGATTAAGCACTCTATATATTGTTTATCTAACTTGTCATATATACATGTATAAGATTGTATTTGGAGGATTTTCTCTTTGCAGGTGAAGAAGGTGCGTCCCTGAAAGCTTTGGAGAAGAGCAGAGCGGGAGAAGACAAAGCTTGGATCAACTGTTGTTAATCGGGTGAGTCCATTATATCTTCCTATTTCCTTTCTGTACTTTAAAGCTGATTGTCTGTAAGTTTTAAGAGTACGTTAGTAACCCCAGACCCTCGGTTATAAGGGTGTTTATTCCTGAACAACAGAACTGGCGACTCCGTTGGGGAGCCCAGACTGCTGGGGGTTATTTTTGTTTACCATTGGCCAGTGTTTGCCTTGAGTTTACGTGTGGTATCATGTCTTTGTTCATGCTTAGGATAGTGTTTGAAGACCTTGAGAAGTTTTCTTTTTATTATAAAATTGTGTACCTGTACTCGGGTTTCTCTTGCATACAGTCGCGTACAGAGGCCTACATATGCAGGTTGCTCTCTAGGATATTCATGTATAGTACGCGGGTTTCCCTTATACACAGTCGTGTACAAGCCTTAGCATTTGAATTTTTGGGTTAGGGTTTTCTTGTCCCTGTCCCTTTATAAAATTTGTTTTCTGGTTGGTCTTCCTTATAAGCATTATACTGTCAGTTTGATGACCTTGTTGGCCACACCTTGTGCTTTCTTGTAAAGCCCTTGAGTTCCTTTTGTTTGGATTGTCTTTTGTTTGCATTTTGAAGTGGATTTTCCTGTTTTGGGTTATAGGTTTAAGTGTTGGTTGTCCGAATCAGTGATCAGGGTTCTGGACACTGGTTTTCCCATTCTATCTTTGGATAGTGATTGGTTTGCCACTTACCTTTGTGTGATCTCAATGATTTCATGTCATTGTGCCCGCCCAAGATAGGGTTCCAAGTCTTCCCTTGTTGGTTGATATTTGGTCTTATTAATCTGTTTTACTTGCTTTATACAGTTGATTGAATTCAACAATACTCAAGTTTTCTGCATTTAGGTGCATAGTAGTCTTTGAGCATTTTAAAAAGTGAAAAGAAAACATTTTGAAGCTTTTGCATGTGATTTTGCATAGAGTAGTTTTACTTTAAGTTTTTAAAATATAATCTCAAAAAACTACAAAAATATAGTCTAGTTTTATCTTTATCATTGCATTTTCATCAATTTATATTTACAAAAAGAAAGAAAAAAGTTTGTTTTAGTAGTGATAATTTGCTTTGAAAACATACACCTTTGCTTTTTACATTTCTTATCGAGTCAAAAACATCATAGTCCTTCACTCCACTTCCTTCTGAGTAAAGAAATAGCCCTTAAAATGAACACAATAATTAAAATTTACTAGTAATTTTTATCTTTTAGGGCCATTCACCTACTAGCTAAGGCTAGACTTGTGGGCTAGGAAGTGTAAACTTCCCATAAGCTTTAAAATTCAAACATAGTGGACCATTCGATAGGTAAATACTTATCTTTATCGATTATATCTGGGAAGCTCCTCTCAAACGGGAGTCAAGCACGAGGCTGCGTGGAGGCATTGGACTGAGGAGATAACCCTCCAAATCCTTGTCGAAACGTAAATCAAGAGTTTTACACATCTGGGGGTTTTGTTATAGACAGAGTTTCACGATCAACTACCCTTCCCATGTGTACAATTCAGGCTTGTGACTGTCCCCCCAGACTATTGGTATAGCTAAGGTAGCCTTTAGTCTCTTGACATTTAGGGTTCATACCTAGGTAAACCGGAAGGCTGTTTCTGGTTCACCTTGGACGGGCTTGGAAGGTAACCCTTGTTGAAAGTGTAGGAGGGTGGTGGTTGATTCCTCCACTTGTGCCTAAGAACCTCTTCAAGGACACCAACTAACTGTTCTTCAGCTTTCTTCGGGAAAGCATATCTTTTACCCTTGCTGACTGTTGAGACTCTAGGAATTTTCGTAGTGATTTCTCTGTGGTTTGTCTATGATTAGCTGACCTTAGGGTTTGAATTGTCAAATTTACAATCATGGAGGACCAACCTATTAGAAGGTCATGAAGGTTGCATAACCTTCCTCCTCTCATCACATTGGAACCTCCACCTCCACCTCAAAGGCGGAGATTGGACACGAACGGTTCATTTGAACTGATAGGAGTAAGTAAAGTTCCAAGTGAACCGGCACTTAGAGCTAAGATTTTTTATTTTAATACAATTGAGATAGAAGAATTGTAGGCTGATGAGTTTGCAAGGAATTTTAACACACCCTTAACTGACTTAAACAATCCTGTGATCGTCTAGGTTAGGCCTTTTGATTCACCTGTTTTAGGTGTCCCTGTGGGCAGGATAATGTCTACTACGAGAGAAAGTTCTTTTGCTTTCACCTCAGCCTTTCCAGCTGAAGGGGTACTACCTCCCCTGGTAGGTACCCCTAGATCTAGCATACCTACTACGCCATTGACTCCAGTGAGCTGGGTGGTCCAACCGTCGGTGCTTCTAGTGACATGGTTACTGGGATCCCCAGTATACCTACTACTCCTTCCTTTCCACACACTGCCCAGAGCGGTGCGGTAGGATCCTTGGCTTCCATCCAAGGATTTCCTTGGAATGGGGGGCACGTTGCTTAGAGGGGAAACAAACCATTCTCAAACCTGTTACAGATGATGAAAACATTGAATTCCCAACCATCTCGATGGTTATAAAAGGGTAGTACTTGACACTTGCAGCACAACAGAAAAGGAAGGGTGGGTATGTATATCAGGATTATAGACAAGGAGTTATTTGTATACCACTTCACCAACCTAGTAGTTGGTATAAACATCAAGCTGCGTACACTTAGTCACAAAAATAGGTCACATGTACGATACCTGCTACCTCATATAGAGCACGAAAGATTTATGGACACCATCGGCACCAGAGATGATCCGGATGGCCTACTTGTATGAGTGCATTGTCAGGTGCGTTATTTAACCTTTAAAGTGAATTCTGAAGCACAATTTCAATTATTTAGCCTTACTTTATTCCCAATGTAATAAACATGTGATTGACAGATACCACTCACAAACATATTATTATTCAGAGGATACTGTACACTATAAACATGATCGTACAACCTCAAGTGAGTTATCTATAAATCATGTTTGCACATTTTCATTGGGTTCTCTTTTATTTCTTATGATGTTACTAATTTCTAGCCTTTCGTGTGCCTCGGATACAAACACCATCTATGGCACATTGGAGGCACCAAGAATGGTGTCTTTAGACACCAACAAATAGAGTTTGGAAAATAACAAGCTCTCGAGTTGTTGAAATTTACATTTCTTGATGTTTTTAGTTTAATATACATTTAATTACATTTCCATGTACAAATCGGAAACCAACTAGGCTTACATGATCACCAATACTTGCATGCATCAACTAGGCTTTCATGAACACCAATTTGCATGCACCAACTAGGGTTGACAAGGTATGAGATGGAACTAGGGTTTCGTGAGCAATTTGCAAGTTAAGAGAGGGAACTAGAAACACATGGCCATGTACAAATAAGAAACCAACTACACTTTCATGAACACCAATTTGCATGCACCAACTAGGGTTGACAAGGTATGAGATGGAACTAGGGTTTAGTGAGTGATTTGCAAGTTAGGAGAGGGAACTAGAAACACATGATCACCAATACTTGCATGCACCAACTAGGCTTTCATGAACACCAATTTGCATGCACCAACTAGGGTTGACAAGGCATGAGATGGAACTAGGGTTTAGTGAGCAATTTGCAAGTTAGGAGAGGGAACTAGAAACACATGATCACCAATACTTGCATGCACCAACTAGGGTTGACAAGCTATGAGATGGAACTAGGGTTTCATGAGCAATTTGCAAGTTAAGAGAGGGAACTAGAAACACGTGATCACCAATACTTGCATGCACCAACTAGGCTTTCATGAACACCAATTTGCATGCTATCACTAGGGTTGACAAATAATGACATGGAACTAGGATTTAGTGAGCAATTTCCAAGTTAAGAGAGGGAACTAGAAACACATGATCACCAATACTTGCATGCACCAACTAGGCTTTCATGAACACCAATTTGCATGCACCAACTAGGGTTGACAAGGCATGAGATGGAACTAGGGTTTAGTGAGCAATTTGCAAGTTAGGAGAGGGAACTAGAAACACATGATCACCAATACTTGCATGCACCAACTAGGGTTGACAAGCTATGAGATGGAACTAGGGTTTCATGAGCAATTTGCAAGTTAAGAGAGGGAACTAGAAACACGTGATCACCAATACTTGCATGCACCAACTAGGCTTTCATGAACACCAATTTGCATGCTATCACTAGGGTTGACAAATAATGACATGGAACTAGGGTTTCGTGAGCAATTTGCAAGTTAAGAGAGGGAACTAGAAAGACATGATCACCAATCCTTGCATGCACCAACTAGGGGTGGCAAGGTATGAGATGGAACTAGGGATTAGTGAGCAATTTGCAAGTTAAGAGAGGGAACTAGAAAGACATGATCACCAATCCTTGCATGCACCAACTAGGGGTGGCAAGGTATGAGATGGAACTAGGGTTTAGTGAGCAATTTGCAAGTTAGGAGAGGGAACTAGAAAGACATGATCACCAATACTTGCATGCACCAACTAGGCTTTCATGAATACCAAATTGCATGCACCAACTAGGGTTGAAAAGGTATGAGATGGAACTAGGTTTTAGTGAGCAATTTTCAAGTTAGGAGAGGGAACTAGAAACACATGATCACCAATACTTGCATGCACCAACTAGGCTTTCATGAACCCCAATTTGCATGCACCAACTAGGGTTGACAAGGAATGATATGGAACTAGGGCTTCGTGAGCAATTTGCAAGGTAGGAGAGGGAACTAGAAAGACATGATCACCAATACTTGCATGCACCAACTAGGCTTTCATGAACCCCAATTTGCATGCACCAACTAGGGTTGACAAGGTATGATATGGAACTAGGGTTTAGTGAGCAATTTGCAAGTTAGGAGAGGGAACTAGAAACACATGATCACTAATACTTGCATTCACCAACTAGGCTTTCATGAACAACAATTTGCATGCACCAACTAGGGTTGACAAGGTATGAGATGGAAGTAGGGTTTCGTGAGCAATTTGCAAGTTAAGAGAGGGAACTAGAAACACATGATCACCAATACTTGCATGCACCAACTATGCTTTTATGAACACCAATGCACCAAATAGGGTTGACAAGGTATGAGATGGAACTAGGGTTTAGTGAGAAATTTCCAAGTTAAGAGAGGGAACTAGAAACACATGATCACCAATACTTGCATGAACCAACTAGGCTTTCATGAACACCAATTTTCATGCACCAACTAGGGTTGACAAGGTATGAGATGGAACTAGGGTTTAGTGAGCAATTTGCAAGTTAGGAGAGGGAACTAGAAACACATGATCACCAATACTTGCATGCACCAACTAGGCTTTCATGAACACTAATTTGCATGCACCAGCTAGGGTTGACAAGGTATGAGATGGAACTAGGGCTTAGTGAGCAATTTGCAAGTCAAGAGAGGGAACTAGAAACACATGATCACCAATACTTGCATGCACCAGCTAGGCTTTCATGAACAACAATTTGCATGCACCAGCTAGGGTTGACAAGGTATGAGATGGAACTAGGGTTTAGTGAGCAATTTGCAAGTTAGGAGAGGGAACTAGAAACACATGATCACCAATACTTGCATGCACCAACTAGGCTTTCATGAGCACCAATTTGCATGCACCAACTAGGGTTGACAAGGTATGAAATGGAACTAGGGTTTCGTGAGCAATTTGCAAGTTAAGAGAGGGAACTAGAAACACATGATCACCAATACTTGCATGCACCAACTAGGCTTTCATGAACACCAATTTGCATGCTATCACTAGGGTTGACAAATAATGAGATGGATTAGGGTTTAGTGAAGAATTTACAAGTTAAGAGGGGGAACTAGAAACACATGGACATGTACAAATCGGAAACCAACTAGGCTTTCATGAACACCAATTTGCATGCTATCACTAGGGTTGACAAATAATGAGATGGAACTAGGGTTTACTTCAAGTAATTTACAAATTAAGAGAGGGAACTAGAAACACATGGCCATGTACAAATCAGAAACCAACTAGGCTTTCATGAACACCAATTTTCATGCTATCACTAGGGTTGACAAATAATGAGATGGAACTAGGGTTTAGTGAGCAATTTACAAGTTAAGAGAGGGAACTAGAAATTGGAAATCAACTAGGGTTGACAAATAATGAGATGGAACTAGGGTTTAGTGAGCAGTTTACAATTTAAGAGAGGGAACTAGAAACACATGGACATGTACAAAATGGAAACCAACTAGGGTTTCATGAACACCAATTTGCATGCTATCACTAGGGTTGACAAGTTATGACATGGAACTATGGTTTAGTGACCTCTTTACAAGTTATGAGATGGAACTAGAAACACATGGATGTATGTACATATTGAAAACCAACTAGGGTTTGGAGGGTATGATGCTAGTATTGTAGGGTATTGTAGGGTATGATGTATGTTAGTATGGTATGATGTTAGTATCATAGGGTATTGTAGGGTATGATATGGTATATTACAATGGTATGGTATGTTAGTATGGTATGATGTTAGTATCATAGGGTATTGTAGGGTATGATATGGTATATATTACACATGCATGCATGACTTAGTGTTATGATGTTAATATATGGTATATTACAATGGTATGGTATGTTAGTATGGTATGATGTTAGTATGTTATGTTATGGTATGTTGTTGTATGTTAGTATGGTATGATGTTAGTGTCATAGGGTAATGTAGGGTATGTTATTGTATGTTAGTATGGTATGATGTTAGTATCATAGGGTATTGTAGGGTATGATATGGTATATTACACATGCATGCATGACTTAGTGTTATGATGTTAGTGTATGGTATATTACAATGGTATGGTATGTTAGTATGGTATGATGTTAGTATGTTATGTTATGGTAAGTTATTGTATGTTAGTATGGTATGATGTTAGTATCATAGGGTATTGTAGGCTATGTTATTGTATGTTAGAATGATATGATGTTAGTATCATAGGGTATTGTAGGGTATGATATGGTATATATTACACATCCATGCATGACATAGTGTTATGATTGTTAGTGTATGTAATTTAGTTAGTGTATGGTATGGTTATGATGTTAAAAAGTTGAGGATAGCCATAATGTTAAAAAGTTGATGAGTCGTAAATTATTCCTTTAAGTTATTGGAAATTCATAAGTTAGCACACATGTGAACCACACATATCATTATATCACATAGGTGAACCACACATATCATGTCCAAGATCAAGTCAACCATATATGTATAAATTTGAACCTTGCTTTATATTATATATGTATAGAAATAATGTTACAAAAATTGTCATGCCACATGGCCATAATACAAAATAGTGGATCAAAAAGTACATCTTTGTGTATATGAACAAAAAGTTACATCTATGTATCCCCCCTATACATTTATTCTACTTATCCCCCCTTTCGCTACCACTGCCAATGTCTTCGAAGAAGTATAGCTTTCTTTTTTGACTGCTCACTGGTGATCCCCATCGCTGAACAAGAGGGATAGGTCGCATCTGTGGAGACTACAGTAAAACAAAATTTTGTAAGTTAATTTACCAACCTTTAAAAATTCTATGTACATTTGTTCAAATTCTAAAAGCAAAATAACATTTTTACTTACTGTACATGAGTAAGTAATGGTGGGTCGTGGTGCCTCACTAATAGCGACCCTGATTGGGTGCTCTTCAAGCACCACTTGCTCACTATCAAGCTACATAAAAAAATATATGCCAATGTCAACAAATATACATGTACCTTGGGGGGGAAGAGGTGGGTCACCGATTTGGGTCTCTTCAAGCACCAAATCAGAGAAAGCGATACACAAACGTACAAAGAAAGCGATACATAAACATACATGTTGTCTTGTCAAAGGTGGGTCACCGATTTGGTGCTCTTCATGCACTGGTGCCTCACTAGGGGCCTGCATAAAGTAACATATATGTCAATTTCAGATAAAATAGTGAATCAGAGACATATATGCTACATGGACGGAAAATGATGTTATCAAAGAAAGCGAAACATACATGTACCTGGCTGGGGGGAAGAGGTGGGTTGACAACAACCTCGCTTTGGTGCTCTTCAAGCACCACTATCTCAGTAGGTTCCTGCATAAAGTAACATATGTCAAAGCAATACATAAACCTACAAAAACGTACAAAGAGAAAGCACCAAATCAGGGAAATCCATACATAAACGTACAATGAAAGCGATACATAAACTTACCTGCTGCCTTGTCAGAAGAGGTGTGTAACCAGTGGATCGATTAACGAGGAACGAGAAAAAAGGACTTCTACTTGTACTTGCGAATAAGCTCGCTTTTTGGACATATTCATCAAACTCACGTTCCTACATACAAAAGGATAAAGATACAATTAAACAATTTCAAAAAATAAAAAAGTACATGTTGAATCATTAAAATCACAATTAAAATAAAGCGATACATAAACGTACCTGCTGGCTCGTGATAGGTGGGTCATCAATCTGGTTCTCTTCAAGCACTGGTGCCTCAATAGAATCCTGTATAAAACAACATATGTCAAATTCAGATAATAAAAAGAATCTTAGACATATATACTACATGGACAAAAAATGATGTTTTCAAAGAAAGCGAAACATAAACGTACCTACTGGCTCATGATAGGTGGGTCATCAATCTGGTGCTCTTCAAGCACCGGTGCCTCAATAGAATCCTACATAAAATAACATATGTCAAATTCAGATAATAAAAATAATCTTAGACATATATACTACATGGACGAAAAATGATGTTTTCAAAGAAAGCGAAACATACATGTACCTGGCGGGGGGGAAGAGGTGGGTCGGCAACGACCGAGCATTGGTGCTCTTCAAACACCAATGGCTCAATGGTTCCCTACATAACGTAACATATGTCAATGTCAGAGAATACAAAGAAAACAAGACATATACATGATGGATGAAAAATGATTTTTCCACAGAAAGTGAAACATAATTAAAAGCATATTTAAAATAATACCTTTGTTTGGGAATCTACCTCTGCATGAGAGGGAATAGGCTGAGATTCAATGTACTCATCCTAATCACCCTGCATAAAACATGTTGTATCAAAATTAGGATGTATTGAATGTTACAATCTCTACTATAAATATGTAAATAAAGTTGACAAATTAGCAAGTATAGTTCTTACCCCTATTGGTGAAGAACCAAACCCATATGCAATATTGGCAACTGCATCAATGTTCTCAACATTGATCGGTGGACTATGCGACTCTGGTGTGCCATGGGAGACCAGTTGTATATTTGTTCACATAATTTTTTAGATAATTAAATAGAAATTAATTGTGATACATGAAACAAAATATAATATGAAAATAATGAGTTTTACTTACAAATCGAAGTAATCCATCGTCTCGCAAGTTTGAAGCAGGGCTATAGCATATGCCTCCACACGATGTGCAAGGGTGTGGAGTAACACGACGCTCTGAATGCTCTGCATCTCCTGTGTGATCTGTAGATGGGCCGACCTTAGAAGTGCCAGCCCCTTGGTCTACATTTCCTTGGACATCAGTCCCATGCTGAAGCAATGTATCTGCCAAGTCAAATAATGCCTCCTGTGTATCCTCAATCACAGGACCCACAAGAGGATATAGCCGAGGGGGTTTTGGTGTGTGTGGAGGGTGTGGAGGGTGTGGCACATGGTTAGGATCCATCCTGGCCCCTTCCCTATATTGGGGCATCCCATGACCAACACCCTGGAAGCCTAAGATATCGAAGTAGTTAACATGTTTCCCTAGGATTAATTCTGCATACAACTTCCTAAAGAAATAAAATGGGATGTCCCTATTCCCATTAGGGTCTTCATCGAAGACCATATACCAACGATCCATCCAATTGGCCTTTATATTTGGTTCAACGCACCAGTCTATGGAAATGTGTGCTCGACTAGTGGGTGGAACCAATCCAGTGCTAGGGTCCTGGAATAATGAAAATAATTGGTATTTTGTAATTTTAAGGTCTTTGATGTCTTTATAACTCAATCCATCGGAGTAGTATTGCCTCCTAGATTCTCTGTACGAGCTAATGTTGTACAAAGCTCCTTGGGCATTGGCAATAGTGTTTTTTATTGTGTCCAATGCATCGGCTAAAGACTGTCTCAAATGATCCCCCCCTCTAATAGATGAGCTAAGGCGCCTCAATGACACCAAACGCGCAATAATCTGTGAGTTTCAATCTTGTTCCCCCACCGGGTTTGGGTTTGGGTTCATGTTTGGGTTATTAGAGGGTGGGTTTTCCACATTGTCTTGTTCATTTCTGTTATCTATTAAGATTTAAACAAAAAATACAAGTTTTTTTACTTAATCATTCTTTGATTTCATTCAAGTTTTTTTATTAAATTTGTTTTAAATAATTATAAAAACTATGAAATTAATAAAAACAATAAAGAATTGAAGACTAACTGAAATGGATAAGAGAATTTACCTACCATTGGAGCCAATCCACCTCCAACTCGACCTCCAAAAGCTAAAACACAAATCGCCTCTGCATTTTTTCACCCACGCAGTTTATTGCTCTCCCGATGCTTGACTGTGCAAATGTTATTTGAGGCCCACGACCTCTTTTTTGTTTTTTTTTTTAGTTTTCAATATCGCATATGCAATATATCACACTTGCGATATATATCGCATATGCGATATTTAACTTTTACAAAATGCATATGCGATATATCGCGTATGCGATACTTCCTTAGGAACCTTAGCCTTGTGTTTTGGCTCGGGTTATTCCGAACGTACCATCAATAACACATATGCGTTCTTGATTTGCACTTCAGAAGTGTGTTTCTGATTTCTTAAGTGGCACTAAAAAGTGGAACCAACTTCGTGCGAGCGCCCATCTTTGATGAAGCAGTTTCCAAAAACTATAATGTATGAAAGTCACTGCGATCTGTGGTTTTTCTAAGGTTTTTCATTGTCTGTCTTTCACTGAGTAAGAAATCCACACATCCTCAATACATGTATCCTTGTTATTTATCATCTATTGTTTTGTGCAATGCAGCTCTACTGAATAAAACTCTTTCTGCGATAAATGAGGCATTGATACCCCAAATAATTCTGAAGCTTGTCTAAATCAGATTATCTCAGATCTTCATTCCCCAAGTTTACATCACCACATTCGTATTTTTCTTATTTATAGCATTATTGGCTTAAGAGATGTGTCCACTTGGTGAAGTTCCTTATCCTTGAATAACACCCCAGTTGTTTATGTTTTCTTTAATTTAAGATCTGTGTCGGCATGCCACTTATCACAATTTATCTTTGTAATGTATGACGCACATATGCCAACGTCCTTGTGGGACTTTTGCACATAGATTTATTTTTCTTTACAAGTTTTTATGCCACATACTATTTTCTTTGTGGGACTTTTACATAAGTTTGTGTTTATTGTTCTTCATTCATAAGTCTCACACAAATGGTATTTGTGCATATATGCCATTTTCAATGTTCCTCTTGTGGATTACTATTTGTGCACTTGTGATCACTGCGACGTAGTGGGATCTTTGCTCTCATGGGAATTCAAAATGTATTTCTTCAAGTTGGCTTTGAGTGAGGTAGTCTTCATGCTCCTCAATCATCTTTGACATCAATCCTTTGATACCAATCCAATGATTCTTTGACATCAATTCTTTGGCATTTAACGTTGATCCTTTAATATCAAATTTTGATCCTTTGGCACCAATCCTTTGACATAAAACTTTGATCCTTCGACATCAATGGAAATACATGTGCAACAAAGGATGCTCTTACTAACTTTTTTCTAGCATGCATGTACTACTTCATAACTTTTTTGGGATGTTGCTTTTCTTTTTTTTCCAAATATAACGTATTTATTATTTAATATATTGCACAAGCCTCCATTATATTGTGGGTAACGATTTCAAACTCTATAGAAGAAATTTTATTTTGTTACAAGTTATTTTGGGAAACCATTTAAAAATTTATAGAAGCATATAGATTTAGTTACAAACTATTTCTTAGTTGTTGAATCAATCATTTTTTTCTATGTTAATATTAGTACTTCTGAAATTCTTATGCTACTTGCAAGGAGTTTTATTTTTCTCAATTTATGATTTTTCAAGGAAAAGGTAACTTCAAAGTCACCAAAATGTGTCACTACTCCATTAACTTTTTATTAATTGGACTATGTTTCACTAGTCACTGAAGAGGTAATACCAAGTGCATGGACATTTAAAGTTGGCCTTTACCATCTTTCTACAATAATGAATTAACTCCCAAGTGTGGTGGATATCAACTATCTTTCTATAATAATTACAGCTCCATTAACCTATTAATCTTCAACGAAGTAATAATTCCAAATGTGACACCCACCATCCTTCTATAACAATTAGAGTCACATTCACATTAACTTTTTCTTATAAGAATAACATTTCCAAGTGTAGGAGCCTACCATCCTCCGATAAAAAAATTGCATTCCCATTATTTTCCTATTAATATTTGATCTTGGCTAACTTAATAGGTATTAATCTTCAATATATTAACTCTATTAACTTATTGCTTATTAATATATTTTTAATGGGGTAGTTACATTTACATAAGTTAATATCTTTATTAAAGTGATTCTAAGTTTTGATTTTGCATAGAGTGATTCAAGTGTGCCCGGCTTTAATAACAATTCCATAATCCAATAAGAGTTACATGTTCCATTAACCTACTATAAAGTAGTTTTAACTAGTTAGAAAAAATTATGGAAATACTTGAGTAATTCCTTATGATTTATAGAAGGTAAACTTAGTAAAGTGTTGGTTTGGATTACAAAGCACAATCCCAAAAATATAATACCGTAACTTTTTCAATTTTAAAGAAAACGATCTCACATTTAATTCTTAACAACTTGAACTAAAACTTAAAAGTGAATAACAATGTTAGTAAAACAAATATAGTTTCATTAACTAAATAAAAACTTAAATAATTTCAAAAAATCCTAAAAATAACTACATTAGAATCATATTTAGACAATTACATTTTATACATACAAAAACTAACATATCTAGTTACAGTTTCATAGGTTAATATCTTTATTAAAGTGATTCTAAGTTTTTATTTTCCATGACTTAAATAATTCCAAAAAATCCTAAAGAATTACATTTTATACATACAAAAACTAACATATCTAGTTACAATTTCATAGGTTAATATCTTTATTAAAGTGATTCTAAGTTTTTATTTTCCTTGACTTAAATAATTCCAAAAAATCCTAAAGAATAACTACATTAGAATCATACTTAGACAATTACATTTTATACATACAAAAACTAACATATCTAGTTACAGTTTCATAGGTTAATATATTCATTAAGGTGATTCTAAGTTTTTATTTTCCATGGAGTGATTAAGTGTGACATATATCCATGCTTTAATAATAGTTCCATGATCCAATAACAATTACTTGTTCCATTAACCTACTATGAAGTGGTTTTATTTTAATTAGATAGAAAAAATTATGGAAATTTTTGAGTAACTCTTTACGATTTATAAAAGGTAAACATAGTAAACTGTTAATTTAGATTACAAAACAACACCTAAAAAATATAAGACTATAACCTTTTTAATTTTAAGAAAAAAGATTTTACATTTAATTCATAACCACTTGAACTAACTCTTAAAACTAAATAACAATGTTAATACAAATATAGTTTTATTAACTAAATAAAAGCTTAAATAATTGAAAAATCATAAAAATTAATTACATTAAAATCATACAAACAACAATTACATTTTATACATGCAAAAACTAACATATATCTAAAAACAATTCCTCTCATTAACCTATCACTTTCCCATATCACTTTCCCATGGCAAAAATGTCCTATCAACCTTTAATATTTAGCACTGCCATTTAAATTTTGTGGCATTAAAAAAGTCAATATTCAATGGTTGTAATTTCAAGTGAAATAAGTAATGTGAGAGAACATGTATTTTGCCACTTACCATGCTTGTGCATTACCACGACACCTCATACATTTATAATTAAAAAATAATAATTTCACAGTAACTTAATTTTTGTGGATAAAAATATTTCTTTAATTTTTTTATGTTTTGCCTATTTTTTATAATTAAAATTATTTAACTTTACATACATTAGCATATTTAACAAATGGTTGAAAGATAGTTATAGAATGAAAGACGCTTTCGGAAATATTTTTCTATTTTTCAAATTTTTCTAGGTATTCCTCGTATTCTTCTTCAAGTGTGAGTTATCCATACCTAGTTATATGTTATCATCGACATTTATCCATTTATCAACTATCAATTATTTTGTATATTCTTTTTCTTTTTATATCACATTCTTCTAATTATTTGCCATGAATTGTTGGTTACCCATTCATCAACTATGAGTTATCCATGCATTGCTACCATTGATCCATCATGAACTAGCTACCAGTTATTTTTTAGTTTATTTCGAATTTTGAACTTCGACTTCCATAGAATCAATCTCTATGGTACTTTTGTTTCATCCTCATCCGTAGATGAAAAAGCATAGGTCTCAGTCCACCTCAAAAGGTATAGGTCATCTCAAATAAAATAAAAACGTATATCCACCTAGTTTCATAAATTAAAATAAAAGTATTTACTAATTACATGGATAGAGGTTTTTATTTGAGATTTGGGGTGGACTATGCCCTATGCTTTTTCATCAAAGCGACTAGGATGAGACAAGTGTACTATGCAAATTGATTTTATGGCACTTGTTCAAATTTTGAAATAAACAATTATAATATATATATATATATATATATAACTGGTAGCTAGTTGATGAATGGATAAGTGGTAGAAATGCATTGATAATTCATAGCTGATGAATAGATAACTAACACTTTAGAAGAATGTGAGATAAAAAGAAAAATTATATAAAAAATAATTGATAGTTGTTAAATAGTTAACACTAAGAATGTTGGTGATAAATGTAACTAGGCATGGATAACTCACACTCGAACCTTTTTAACTAGAAGAATATGAGAAATAATTTTTTTTTCCAAAATGTCTTCCATTCCATAACTATCTCTTAACTATACACCCTGGGCCTAATAGTTAAGAGCATGTGTTTTTCTTTTTCGAGGCCACAAGTTCAAATCCAAAAGACTTCTCCACCTTAATTTTTTCAATGATCTATTAACTTTTAGAACATATATTGCATGAAATTGAGTACAGTACGTCACTGATTTGATTAACTAATAACTTGAAATTAATGGCACTGTTTGGTTTTTGGATACCAGCTTTTGGTTTTTGGAGAAATTTTGTGCAAATCCAAACGATGACCATCGTTCTAACAGACATAACGATGACCAATACAATCCATGAGATGATCGATGGCTCAAGCTTGATGGGCGATGGCAGCAGGACAGCTTGTAAGTTGTCATTACACAACTTCAATATCCATACAGCTCATTAATGAAACATTGAAAACCGATGGAGAGGTTCTGTCTGCCTGTCATAACACAACTTCAATATCCATTCAGCTTATTAATGGAACATTGAAAACAATGGAGAGGTTCTTTAGCTAGCACAATGCTATGCCAGTCATAGTCTAACTATGTGTTTCCATATGTAATCAAACTTCACCTAGAAATTAAATTAAGCGCCATATCCCAATCACAAGCAGATCATTTCTACCGAAACAGTATCATCATTACAAAAATTTCAAGAATGATTTAAGAACACTGGGTCTGTGCTCCCTTAATGAGCGAGAGACCAAATAATGCACACGCTGCTATGCCCAGCTCTGGAAAATTACGGTCATCTCTACTTCAACAAACTCCTTGCGATCAAACTCCTTTCGGTCGATGCTGGGCCTGTGCTTCAAACCTGGAGCTTTAACAACCTTCTTCAGCCTTTGGGGATGCTTTTAAACCTGGCGCTTTATGCGAATTCTCCCTGGGCAGCTGGCAGCTGTTGGAGGGTGGTAGTGGGTGGATCATAAATTAAAGTTAAAACGATGGAAGGGTGGCGGAGGGCATGGCAGAGATGTGATGCAGCGATGGTGAGTCCACTGAGCTGGAACGTGGTGGGTTCAGGATGGGGTTTGAGCCAGAACCTGGTTAAAGTGTAAGGAGTCTAAATATTTGATGGGATAGATAGTTAGGTAATGAATGGATAATTGGTAGTAATGTATGGATAGTTTATAACTGATGAATGGATAACCAAAAGTTCATTGCAGAGAACTAGAAGAATGTGAGATAAAAAAAATAAGAATATAAAAAATAATTGATAATTGATAAATAGATAAGAGTAATAATGTAGGTGATAACATGTAGTTAGACATGGATAACTCACACTTTAACTGGTTTAATTAGAAGAATATTACAAATAAAGAAATATTTCCAAATTGTCTTTCAATTCATAACTATCTTTCTACCGTCTATTTACCTGCTCTCCAACCAGCAGCCTATATAAATATGCTAATTTTTTTAAACACTGTTATTCAAAGTCACACATTCTTGTAAAAAATTACTAAACAAAACAAATGACATCGTCATGCCTACTCAATTTGAAACGTCTACACATTTTGTTGAGTGCCATAATACCATCCGTTGCCGTTGCCGTTTCATTCGTAGTGTAATAATACCATCCGTCGCCGTTGCCTTTGCCGTCGCCTTCGGCTTCGGTTTCGGCAATGTTTTAACTATTATTATATTTGGTTTGTGCGCAATCATTTCATAATCCAATAGAGTGACACTCAGGAAGAATCGAGAAACAGAGACATCGTCCAATAAATTCGATTGAATACCAGATTAGATTAGAATGATCGAAAGGCCTCTGCTGCCATGGCGGCCGTGTTTTTCTACCACGTAGCAGCAGATCTTACGGTAGGAAAGCCGGAGATGGTCGAGTTCCTGGACAGCTCGAGCGTGGCTGACGCCATCGTAGCTCTCCGCAACTGCACGGAATGTGGAATCCCTGTCTGGAAGCGGAGGCCAAAACATCTCCAGAAAACTCCCGAGTCAGCCGAAGCTCGCCAGGATCGTTTCCTCGGCATTCTGAATGCCCTCGAAATCGTCGCTCATCTCTCCTCCGAATCGAGCTTAATGGACCCCAACACTGCATTGAATGTCCCCGTGTCGCAAATCCTTGTCCCCGACAATTCCCTTCTCAGACAGGTCGATCCGGCAACTAGGTAATGCCGAACCATAATGAAAACAAGAATTTGCTTTATTTTCAGTGTTTCTTGGCCCTTTGGGGATTTTCTTGATTTAATTTCATGGCCTGTGTCAGACTGGTGGATGCGTTGGAGATTATGAAGCAGGGCGTGAAGCGGCTTCTGGTACCCCGGCCCACGGGGTGGAGGGCCCTGAGCAAGAAGTTCTCCGTTCTTTACAACGGCAAATGGCTGAAACCCCCATCTAGCGACGGTGAGGAGCCGTCCTTAACCCCGACCGATATTCTCTGCTGTCTCTCCAGAGAAGATTTGGTGAGATTCCTCGTCGGGTACCTGGGAGCTCTGGCTCCTCTTCCCCTCACAACAATCGAAGCTCTCGGAGCCGTAAACAGTCAAGTTTTCACCGTCGATAGCCGATCGCCTGCTCGTGATGCTCTAAGAGCCCTTGGCCACGATCCTCCAGCCGTTGCCGTGGTCGAACGGAGCCACGATGACGAAGGAAGTAGAAGCCTGCGGATCGTGGGCGACATATCGGCGTTCAAGCTCTGCAAATGCGATCACGTGTCGGCTGGCTGGGCCCTGGCGAACCTTGGAGCCGGCGAATTCGCCATGGGTGTCGAACACATTGTGCCGCTTGATAGTCGGCCTCCAGAGCAGATCAAGAAGTCCATTTCAGTGAGGCAAGCCGAGCTATCGCTGATGACAGTGAAGGAAGAGGGCTTGGCCCCGGAGAAACCGAGGGTTCCGACAAGGAAATTCTCGACGAAATGTCGGGATTTCATGAATCTTTATTTCGAAAACGGTGGTCCGTCGGAAAAAAGCTTAGCCTCTCGATCATTCAGAAGCGGACACGCACCGTTGACTTGCAGACCTTGGAATTCTCTTGCGGCCGTGATGGCACAGATGCTCGCTCATCGCGCCACGCACATCTGGGTGACCGAGCGTAAGAAAGACGAGAAAGAGGATGAAGAATACGAAAGTCTCGTCGGAATAATTTCGTATGTCGACATCCTCGCAGCTGTCACAAAACCTTCCAATCTCTTACTCAATTCTTCAACGAACTGATACCGACAACCGGCTCTTCCTTTATGTTGTGTGTTGTATTCGCTTGTAAACAAAAGTCTGCGCTCTCTTGCAAGTTCATGGAGAATGCATGTTTCTTCTTTTTGGAGGTATAAACTCGATTGTGAGACTTTTCAAGAAACATCGTATTATGTGTTTCCAATCAAATTTGAGTCGGTTTGGAGACTTCATAATCATTAACAAAGTATTCCATGAAGGTTGTATAAATTTTATCTATTCTGTAATAAATTCTATTTTCTTACTAAGTTTATTAGTGTTTATTAAATAGTCTAAATGTAATAAGATTTAGATTTTTTTTGTTATTATCATTTGAATTTAGCTGTTTTGAAAAGAAAAAAACATGTTTGGAGAATTAAAAAAATACTAAAACAGTTTTATTAGTCTTCAAAAACCAATCAATCATTTAGTAGGATCCAGCCAACTTACTATTATTGTAAAAGGCAATCCAAAAGAAAGACACGTATCAGTTATATTGTTAAAAAACAAGCCAAAAAACCATAATGTCTAAAAAAGAGACTACAATCTATCAGTTAAATCCCGCCCAAAAAAATTCAGGGACCCACTTTGTTAAGTCTGTTTAACATAATTCTCAACAACTTCTTCCCAATTGAGGAGACCTTTAGCATCTTGAAGAGTTTCTTTTAACAGAGTATCAGCTTACATATTCAGTTCTTGAAAGACATGATCAATACTGATAGCATAAAAAGGAAGGAAGGACTTTTAATCTTCGGCACCAATTTGAAGATCAGTCAATTATAACAATACTTTACCCTATTCACAACCACTTTGGAATTCTCAATTTTTTTAAGATATCAATTCCAAACATATGAGCCATTTTAGAAAAACACCATAATGCCAATAACCCAACCTTTGTGTTAGTACCACACCCACAATTCAATTTAAATTTGAAGTAATGTTCCTTGTTAAGCCTTAAAACCACCCTACAAAAACAAATCCCATTTTGAGTAACCCCATCAAAGAAGTATGTAGCTTCAAGAGAGAGGAAGCTGCACCACCTATCTGTATCTAACCTTTTTGGATTCAACTTTAAAATATTCTTTATACAAACAAACAATTCACAAATGGCAAACATAAGGATTCAAAATCTTTTCCTCAATACAAAATATAATTTATGATTTTCGATATTTCCCAGGAAATGAAGGCATGTAAAGTACTATACACATAAGCGTTCATGTACCATTTAAGAAAATTATTTTCAAAAGATTGGCATCCCCAAGTATGTGAAATGTTAAGAGAATTACAAACAATCTTCCATACATTTTTTATACTTACATTTACAGTAAGTATTTAACACTCGTCCCTCCACAATGCATACATATTAGGCTCCACACATCCTTTATTTATTAAATTGTTTCCAGTTTCAATTTTTTTGTTAAATTGTAGTTTTTTTATTTATGAAATTATATTTTTTTTAATGTATAAATAGTTTGTAAACTTTCTAATATCATTATTTCATTTAATTGTGCAATCTTAAATTTTAATAACTTAAATACTTATTATTTCATCAATTTTTTTAATTTTTAATTAATTAAAAAAATCCAAAATCTTAACATGATTCCAAAATTTTAACATTCTGCAAATGGATAACTATTTATTTATTTATAGTTTTAAATATTATATAAAAATATGTTCATAGTAAAATGTCACCATTAAAAAAGCTCTAGTGTACCCTGAAGCACGTGAAGTTAATCCATAGGAGTCAAATACTTTAAAAGGTTGATTCTATTTCCTCCATTATAAAAATTGTAAATACCGTGAAGCATGTGAGGCAAATGTCCAAGGAATTCAAATGTATAGATGTGAAAAGATGGAGATTATTCAAATACCGTGAAGCATATGAGGCAAATGTCCAATAAAATCAAATGTAGCGATGTGAAAAGAGGGAGATTATTTAAATGCAGATATGCTGTACAGAAGTTTTTCTAAAAATTCAAATATGTAAAGTTGTAAAATTGTTTGGAAATTGATTTACTTTCTTTGTTTCCTTATGTAAGTCAAATTCAACTATGTAAAGTTGTAAAATTGTTTGGGATTTTATTTACTTTCTTTGTTGTAAAAGATAAAAACCATTTTTCCCTGATTATAATTTTAAATATAGGTAGGTTCATGTAACAAAATTTTAATCATTAATTTTATTTATTATATATTAAATAGTGATATGATGATTAATATAGTGTAAGTGTAAGTATGTTCATGTATCAAACTTTAACTTAATAATTTTATTTAATATACATCAAGTAATGGTTTATCAATTAATATAGTGGTTAATTTATTTCTTATGTCATTCAAGTGTTGATGGAAAGAAATAGACTATTTTAAATAGAATGAAAGCTAAAAACAAATGCAACTTTTGTTTCAAATTTATAGATGCATATGGAGTATCCGCATTGAAATAGCGCGATCCCTGGTTCGCTTCGGCTATGAGGGCATGGGCTCTTTTTGTAGCAGATATTTGGGATGGATCCCCCTCAGATCCAAGCCCGAAGGAATGCAGGAGGCTTCTCGACTAAAAGCCCTTGCTCTGAGGGAGCGAGGTTTGATTGGACAATTTACTGGGATTTGGCCATCGCCAAAAACAATGGATTTCTGGGTTAAAAAAAACTAGATGCCATTGATTTCCAGGGCTTGCAGCATTGCTTTTGCGATAAGGGATTCTTCACCTTTTCGTTCGAAAACAAGGACGACAAAGACCTCATATTCAGAAGTGGGGCTTACTTCATCGGCCCTCAGGGGTTATATCTAAATCGGTGGAGTTTATCTTTTGATCTAGAAAAGGATGTGCCTTCTACGGTTCTAGTTTGGGTTTTCCTACCCCATCTCCCATTACACTGTTGGAACGATTAAACCCTCCAGGAAATAGGAAACTCTCTTGGAAAATACATTGATAAGGCACAACTGAAAGGCCCTCTCTTCTCTTGCGCAAGGATTTGTGTAGAGGTTGACCTAGAAAAGGGACTACCTAAAATGGTAAGCCTTTGCATGGATGGTTGGGAGCATGCACAAAAGGTTGATTATGAGAAGTTTCCTTTTAAATGTAAGAAATTCCATGAGTAGGGCCATTTTTTCAAAAACTTTCCTAAAACAGTGCAGGAAAATCCTGAAAAAACTCAAGAAGAAGGTTGGAAACAAGTGAGAAAAGGAAGGAAAATGGCCTCTTCAAACCCCGAGCCAAAGGATCCACATTCAGAGAAAGGAAAAGCACCAATGCAAAGAGAAAAGGAGTTCACAACAAGAAACCATTTCAATATTTTGAATGTAGAAGAAGGTGAAATCATCATGAATGAAATGCCTCTAGTTGAAAACATTTCAAAACCCCACGACACCTTAGCAGGAAATAACCTTCCTTTCTTTTCTCTTAGAGAAGAACGACTAGATACAGCAATTGAGGACTCCCCAACACCTAGAGGATATTGGGATGAAAGGGTAAAACAAAGCAAAGTCTCCTCATTTTCCATCTCTCCTAACTCTTCTTCAAATGGGTCATAAGAGATCCTCCAGCCAGTCCCAAACACCAGAGGAAGAAAGGCACAAAGATACCACAAAGAGCAAGAAGCGGAGAGAGAAACGGAACTCGAAAGGAAACAAAGCATTGAGGAAACAAAGCTTCTTCAAAATCCCAAAAATACAGGGAAAGCGGATGGAAGATCTAGAGCAAGGCCTCAATTGGCCAAGAAGTAATGAAAATTGTCTCTTGGAATTGCAGAGGACTGGGCATAACAAACAAAGTGGAAGGAATAAAATACATCATTAAATCTGAAAGACTAGACATCCTCCTTATCCAAGAGACAAAAATGAGTGATGCAGAAGTTTTGGCACTTTCACATCTCTTTTGGAAAAACAACCAGGGAAATGTTATAAATTCCAGAGGTGCCTCATGAGGAATAACGACCTTTTTCTCAAGTAAGTATGTTATAAAAAATGTTAAGGAAAACCAACACTGGCCCCTCACTGAGTTTCAGGAAAAAGATGATCCAAATATGTATTACGTATGCAATGTGTATGGACCAACACATTATAGAGACAAGCAGTCATTCTAGAATAACCTCTCTACTCTAAAAGAGGATCTGAAAGGGAAATATCTCATAATCATTGGTGACTTCAATGCTAGCAAAGCTCAATAAAAAAAGAGGGGGATGCAGTGTAAGAGATCACTATGGGGAAAACATGGAGGACTTGATATTTGAGTTAGATCTTCTAGATCTACCATTAAAAACATAAAGTATACTTGGAGTAATAGAAGGCCGGACGTGAGATACATTGCAGCCAGGCTTGACCGTTTCTTGGTAAGCACTTCTTACCTTCAAAAAGATATCCTCCCCGCTTCCTTTTCTTTAACCTCTGCAACTTCGTATCACAAGCCAATCTCCTTTTTTCTCTCCACCTCTGCAAGCCTAGGCCCCATCCCCTTTCATTTTAACTCCTCTTGGCTTCACAAGGAAAAATTCATGGGCTTAATTCAGAATGCATGTAGCTTGTCTTGTGTTGGTTCTCCTAGCTTCATTTGGGAGAAAAAAATAAGAAATGTTCGCTATGAGCTGAAAACTGGGTGAAATCGGAGTATAAAAACCCTAGATGTAGGAAAATTTAGCTTCAAACTGGACTTGCAGCCATGCAATCCAAGATGGAGAATGAAGAAATTACCTTTCTTCTTATCAATCAAGAAAAATATTTGAACCATAATATCCTCAACGCATCTAGATATGAGGAAGAGGAATGGAGGATGACGTCCAGGAAACTCTGGTTAAAAGGTGGGGATAGTAACACAGATTACTTCCACAAGCAAACAAAAGCAAGGCTCACCTTCAACATGATCAAAGAATTAAAGGATAGAGAGGGCAAAAGGATGGTGGAGTAGGAAGAGATTAAGACTCATGTTTTCAAGCATTTTAGAGATCTCTACATGGATAAGGATGAGATTGATCCCTTAGCGCATGGAGACCTCCTCTCTGGAATACCTTCTCTTATTTCGGAATAGGATAACAAGGATTTATCAAAACCCATTATGGATTTTGAGATCAAAGATGTCATTTGGTCCTTACAAGCTGACAAGGCTCTTAGGCCTGATGGGTTCACCATTAATTTTTATAGAGCACAAAGTTGGGATATCATCAAGGAATATTTGAAAAGGATTCTAAACTGGATGAGGAAAAAGGATAAGGTTGGGGGGCCACCAACTCTTCCTTTCTTTCCTTGATACCAAAAGAAAAAAACCCCATGACAATAGATCACTTCAGGCCTATTTCACTTTGCAATACCTCATACAAAATCCTTTAAAAAATAATGGCCACAAGAATGAAGAAAATCATGGGAAATTTAATCTCGAATACTCAGGGAGGATTTGTTATCGGGTGTCAAATCCTTGACAACATCATTATTGTCTAGGAAGAAATTCACTACAGCATGGAATGCAAGCAGCAAAGTATGGTTATAAAGCTCGATATGGCTAATGCTTTTGATAGAGTAAACCTCTTCTTTCTCTTTGAAATCATGTCAAATTTTGGCTTTTCTACAAGGTTTATTAGATGGATTAAGGCTTGCATCAGCAGCCCCTGGATTTCTCCGCTGGTAAATGGTAGGCCAACCAAGTTCTTTCAAGCCACCTGGGGCATCCGCCAAGGCTTCCCACTGTCTCCATATCTCTATATTTTGGTCACTGACTCTATGAGCATAAAGCTGCAACAATAGTAAGACAATGGGGAACTTAAAGGCTTGAAAATTGCAAGAGGAGTAAAACCTCCAAACCATGTGCAATTCATCGATGACAGTATTTTGTTTGGGGGCGTGTCCACGGTCATATCAGAAAGGTTCAAAATAGTTATCTCCACCTTCCTCTAAGCATCAGATGGTAAGGTTAATGTTGTTAAATAAAAATATTATGGATGGAATTGCCTCCCTAGAACCATGGCGAGGATATCAAGAATCCTTGGATTCAAGGGAGTAACAATTTGGAACTCATTCAGGTATTTCGACATTCCCATATTCAAGGGGGGGGGGAAGAAGGCAGACTGGCATGGTCTGATTGACAAAATAAAAAAAATCAATTCTTTGGGGAACTGGATGGCTCAACCCAGCCAGAAAATTAGTCCTTATAAAATTCGTCATATCTACCTTTCTGATTTATGTCTGCTCAATATCATTAGAACTTAAGCAAATTATACAGGAAATCAATAGAGAAATCTGGAAATTTCTCTGGCAAGGAGGCAATGCTTCCAATACAAAAAAATTCAGTTTGACAGACTAGGACACTGTGTGCATCCCAAAGCAATGTGGTGGAGTGGGAGTAAGAGATCCTCTAATCATGAACTTAGCCCTCAGTGCAAAAATATTATGGAGAGTAATCTTTGGTGAAAACGCTTAGTGGAAAAGGGCCCTTCAAAAAAAATACATGGCAGGCACTAGACAAAAATGTGTTGAGAATATAAATACGAGCAGAGATGGGTCTCCTATTTGGTATCTCTGCTAAAAGGAAGCTTACATCATTCAAGAAAATATTCATTGGATAGCATTGAATGACAAACGAATCAATATTTGGCATGACAGACTTGGTTCGAGCTCCCCAACTAATTTTTTTCTAGTAAATGATCTTAAGGTTTGGTTTGATTGCAACAACATCAACACTCTCTACGATATTTCTTCCTAGACAATTAGTGGTAAATGGGATGGGTGGAAGAACCTTGAACTTCCAACGCATATTCAAACCGATTACAGAGAATTCCCTTCACTTCTGCACGGGCAATCCCCAATTCACAGAAACATTAAAGACAAAAGGGGCTAGGGAAAGATGGGTTCATACATGATGAATGAAGGCTACCGTCTAGTTTACAAAAACATGTTGATTTTCTTTAAATTGCTTAGATGATATCTTAAAACATTTAGTCACTAGAATATCACTGAAAGAACAACATGCAAAGAAACATAA
This sequence comes from Pseudotsuga menziesii, assembly GCA_001517045.1. Classification (NCBI taxonomy): domain Eukaryota; kingdom Viridiplantae; phylum Streptophyta; class Pinopsida; order Pinales; family Pinaceae; genus Pseudotsuga; species Pseudotsuga menziesii. Next base: position 51,954 of record LPNX011198952.1, read on the forward strand.
GAACACAAGAACACAAATATTTTCCTCGGGGAAACCACAAGGGAGAAAACCCCGTAAAACTTCCTCCGTATAGAACTCAACCAGTGCAGTGTAAAACCCAGACAATAGTTGCTCTCTTCTTCCTAGCGCACTAATCCTTCTCTCTCTTGCTAAGACAACTTGAGTGAGTGTGTCCAAATGGAGAGGAGCGCCTCCTTATTTATATTCTTCAGTTGACTTGACTAATAACCTAGTGAGGCCAACTTCTCCAACTGACTGGGCCCACTTGACAACTTGGCACCACAAAATAACATTTATTATATTAACACTTGGGTACTATTGACTAGAATTACATTCAGAGGTTTAGATTGCTTATTTCAATGACACTAACAAGACCAAACTCATCTCCCGAGGGAGGAATACAATACACCTTGGAATATCTTCCGAAGTTACAATAATTTAACACTCCCTCTTAACTAGGAAGGTATTCAACATTTTCTACTACAACTGTACAACTATCTGGTGAGACTCTATATGTCATAGGAATTTTTGGAACATTGTATAACATCTTAATCATCCATCTTAGCTGAAACATCTTCTGTAATCTTCATCTTTTGTATGTTCTTGGACATCTTCTATTTTTCTTCTACTGGATCATCTTCTAGACCATCTTTTGTAGGCTTCGTCTTTCGTACGTTCTTGAACATATTCTATTTGTCTTCTACTGAATCATATTTTGGACCTTCTTCTTGAAGCATCAGTATGTGAATACTGAATCATCGTCTTTCTATATCGTCATTGCATGAGTATTGGATCATCTTCTATTAGATCAATATGTGGATCCTAAGACATCATCTGTAACTTTATTATCTACAATATCTGTGTAAGGATACTAATAACATCAACAATCATCATTATCATGTTAGTGCTAAAAAACTCAACAACAACTAATGCTAGAACATCATCTACATAATGAGCATAGAGATGTAGAAACATCGATACCATCATCAGTATAAGAATACTGAAGTAACATGTAACTACAATCATCAGTGTATCATTACTAATATGAACTCAATCAATCAACTAATCAATCATCAATACTAAAGCAAATAGACATCACAACAATACTGACCAATAACATCTCAACAATCATTAGTATAACAATACTGCACCAATCATCAAGCCTCTCAGAAATCATCAATAATAAAAAATCACCAACAACCAATAGTATAGCAATACTGCAACAATCATCAAGCATGTCAAGTGACCATATACAATCAAAAATATAACAATACTGAGGATACATCTTTCCCTTCATCTTCTCGAAGCAGCATCACGGTGAGTTATCTGGTAGATCCATCTGGGCATTTTGTCTAACTTACTAACTCTTTCGAGCCAAACAAGCCTAGTTAGACAAATAGATCTCCATGGGGACTAAACAAGTCTTGTCTGGCTTATTATCCCTTTCGTGCTAAACAAGTCTAGCCATACATACTAATCCCCCTAGAATCGACAGGCCTTGTCTGGCTTACTAACCGTTTTGGGCCAAACAATCCTAGCCAAACATACCCTCCTCTAGACTGACCTACTCACCACTGCATCCATCATCTACTGTCACTCCCTCTTTCGAGAGAGGTCCTTTCGGACTACACCAAGCTTGTCTCAAAAGTATTCAAAATTTACACAATCCAAAGGCTTAGTCAATACATCTACTGCTTGTTCCTTGGTGGGAACATACTTGAGCTTTACAACTCCCTTCTGAACCATATCCAAATGAAATGATATTTGATCTCAATGTGTTTTGACTTATGATGAAACACGGGATTCTCTGTCATCTTGATACAAATCTTATTATCACAAAGGATATCAGTCACATCTGTCTCTACATCGAATAATCCTGACAACGTATTTCGAATCCATACTCCTTCTCTACAAGTTGAACATGTTGCAATGTATTCTTCCTCTACTGTACTAAGTGCAATACTGGTCTACTTTCTACTAAACCAAGAGACCATGCCTGATCCCAAACTAAAGCAACATCTCAATGTACTCTTCCTATCTTTGGCACTTCCGCCCCAATCTGAATCTACATATACATGCAACTTGATTTCTCCACTGGATGTATATCTGAGCCCATAATCTAAAGTTCCCTTTAGATACCTCATCACATGTTTTGCACCAATCAGGTGAATGTGTTTAGGATTCACCATGTACTGACTTAAGGTGTTTAGTTCAAAACATATATATGGTCTTGTATTGGTTATGTACATCAACGAATCAATGATCTTTCTATATATAGTGGCATCAATAGCTTATGAAGTGTCATCATTCAATAGCTTCAAACTAGTAGTCATTGAAGTAGTCATGGATTTACAATCTAGCATTCCAAATCTTTTTAACATTTCAATGGTGTATTTTCCTTGATTTAGAAAAATATTATCTGGATATTGCCATACTTCAAGACCTAGAAATTAGTGCATCATTCCAAGGTCTTTCATTTCAAATTTTGCAGCAAGCCTCTTCTTGCATTCGATAATTGACTTATCTTCTCATGTCAAAAATATATCATCTACATATAGCAACAAAATTAAAATTCCATCTTCATCGACCTTATAGTAGAGGTTGGAGTCTGCTTTACTCTTAGTAAATCCTAAGCTCATCAGGAATCCATTGATCCTTCCATACCATGCTCTAGGTGCTTCCTTTAATCCATACAATGCTTTCTTTAGTCGACATACATGAGTCTTCTGATCATTGATATTGAATCCTTGTAGTTGTTCGATATAAACTTATTCTTCAATCAAGCCATTTAGAAATGTTGTCTTCATGTCCATTTGATGTAGCTTCCACTTCATGTTGGATGCCAAGGCAAGGACAGTTCTTATTGAGGTGTATCTAGCTATTGGGGAAAAGGTTTATTCATAATCAATTCCCTCTTTTTGAGAGAATCCTTGGGCTACAAATCTTGCCTTGTATTTTTCTATACTTCCATATGCTAAGTGTTTGGTTTTGAATATCCACTTCAAGGATACCACCGACTTGTCCTTTTTTCTAGGTACTACTTCCCACACAACATTCTCCATAATGGATTGGTATTCCTTGACCATTGCATCAGCCCACTCCTTTTGTTTTATTGCCTCTTCAAAACAAGTTGGTTCTTTATCGACTAGATCACACATCAAGGCCATATAATCGGGGTATGACTTTGGCCTCTTTCTATCTTGGATGGCTCCTTCAAGAGCACCATGTATTTTTGCTTCTCCAATTACTTCATGAGCCCAGGAAGCTTTTCTCTTCCAAGAAATCAATTCATTTGGTAAATCTTCAGTTAATTGACGCTCTGTGATATCATGCTCTTCAGGTATCTGGTCTTCTTCTTCAACTCTGATTTCTTTAGGACCTTCAACAGTTTTGGGAGTTCATGCTCCTCTTCATCTTCCTTGTCTTTTCTTGATTTTCTAAAGGCTGCATCTTTATCAAATGTAACATCTCTTCTAAGTTCAATTTGATGGTATCCTATGATATATATTTGATAAGATTTTGATTGTTCACTATATCCTACGAACAATCCTTTTTATCTTAAAGGATCTAACTTTGATCTTTTCTCCTTGGGAATATGAATGTACACAGGACAACCAAAAATATTTAGATGACTTACCTCTGGTCTTTCTCTGGAAAACATCTATTCTGGAGTTTTGTTCCCAAGGGCACTATGAGAGATTATGTTATGTACATACACTGTTGTTCTTGTTTCTTCTGCCCATAGGTACATTGGGATATCTTGATCATGTATCATAGCTTTCACAGCTTCCATGACGAATCTATTCTTTCTTTCCACAACACCATTTTGTTGTGGATTGTACGAAATGGTGGGCTCCCTCTTAATCCCTATGTCTTTACATAAATCATTGGATTCATTTGAAGTAAACCCTCCTCCACTATCTGACCTTAGAATATTTATTTTCTTCTCAGAAAGGTTTTCTACTAGAGCCTTAAACTCTTAGAATATTTCAAACACTTCATCTTTATTTTTCAAGAAGTATATCCAAGTCCTTATGGAGTAGTCATCAATGAAGGAGGCATAGTAAGAGTACCCACTTAATGAAGTGGTTTGCATTGGCCCGTAGATATCTGAGTGAATAATATCTAAGATCCCTTTTTCCTTACTATCACTTTTTTGAAAGGGATTCTTAGTATTCTTCCCTTGTGCACATCCCTTGCACACTCCTTCATGTTCTATCTGAATTTCTAGTAAACCAGTTACCACCTTGCTTACAATTGGAAGGGCTTTGTAGTGAACATGAGCAAGCATTCTGTGCCATAGCTCACATGGGTTAATGGTACTGGTTACTAAGGCTGAATCTGTATGTCCCTTCAGTTTGTAGAGACCTCCTTCTTCAACTCCAATCTCTATTGCATCATTGATAGTCTTGCCTTTGGTCCACATGAGGAATTTTCCATCTACAAAGGAAACTCTGAAGCCTTTCTTGTCTAAATATGAAATGGAAAGAAGATTCCTCTTTAGTCCTGGGACATATACGACATCCTTCATTTGCAAAGGCTTTCCAGAATCCAATTTATAGGATGCTTCTCCTAACCCTTTAATGGGATATTGGGAATCATCTCCAAGCATCACTTTGTATGGGGATTCCTTTTGTTCAAGGCATGAGAGTGACTCCTTGAAACCATTCATGTGCATGGAGGAACCACTATCAATCATCTAGGTATCATTTCCTAGCGAGACTAATCCAGTTAGGGAAGAGATCAAAACATATTCTTCACTAGTCTTCATCCTTATTTGCTTCCTCTTCTACTTCTCGATCACTATCTTCAACAACATGTGCTTGAAACCTTCTCATCTTCTCGAGTCTTTCTACTTTCATGGGATAGTTATTGGAAATGTATCCTAACTTATGGAAAGTGAAGCATTCAAAACTTGAGAAGTATCTCTTGGGTCTTTTAAACCCTTGAGTCTTAGGAGGATGGTCACGACTCTTTCTTTTTCCTCTGGTGTGGGCAGTTAAGGCTTGATCCTCATTGTCATTTAGCTTTTATTCTCTGGCTGCTATTTTCTCTTATTCTTGGACACATTCTTCCCATAACTTCCGAAATTTGGTTAGTTTCCTTCTTGAACAAATTCCTTGGATGAAAGCTTCCTAATCTCTTGGAAGGCCATTCAAGGTTGTCATTACAATTTTTTCTTCTTCAACAATGTCACCAATGGCTTCTAGCTGATCCTTTATTTGAGCTACTCTTGTAAAGTAAGATTGCATAGTATCTGACTTTTGAACTTCTACACTTTTGAGTTGATTCCTTGGGGTCATCTTCCTATTCATGTTTCTTCCTTCAAATAGTCTTGATAGGCCATCAAACATTTCTTTTGGAGTCTCCATGGATGATACTTAAGGAATTGGGTTATCTTTGATTGAATCAACTATGATCATATCCTTCTTGTGCTTGGATTTGGCTTCATATCCTTCTAGTTCTTTCACTTCCTCTTTCAAAAACTTCTCCAAATCATTCTCTTGGAGGATGAGCATGATCCTATACTTGCATGCTCTGAAGTTTTTATCCCATTCAATATTTTCATCTATATTGGTATTCTTTGTCATCTTTAGAAAAATGACAACCTCAAATGGAAAGAGATGGAAATATATTTACTTGCAGAAAGAAGCTCCTGACTCACCTTCTTCCTAATGTCCTAGGATTTGAAGTAGAAACCCTAATTTTGCAGTTGGGATCATAGGTGGACCTGAATAGTGGAAAAGATGCGCCTTCCTGAGGTAAGGTAGATTGTATCTTCCTTTTTTTGAGATTGATGATGAAACCCTAGGAAAACTGAAACCCTAGTTTGTCCGAACAGTAGTAACAGGTCAAAAATTGAAAATTCTTGGAATTCAGTTCTGTCACCACATAAAGATGCGCTCTTCAGAGGCGAGTTGGAGGAGCCCTCTTTTCTGGTTGATCTGTCTAGGTATTTGTTAAGAACCCTAGTTGTGCAATGCTTCCTTTCAGGGTGGCTCTGATACCATGTTGATTTTCATTAAATTGCTTAGATGACATCTTAAAACATTTAGTCACTAGAAGATCATTGAAATAACAACATGCACAGAACTATAAGAACACAATAATACAAAGATTTTCCTCGGGGAAACCACAAGGGAGAAAACCCCGCAAAACTTCCTTAGTATAGAACTCAACCAGTGCACTATAAAACCTAGACAACAACTGCTCTCTTCTTCCTAGCACACTAATCCTTCTCTCTCTTGCTAAGAGAGCTTGAGTGAGTGTGTCCAAATGGAGAGGAGGGCCTCCCTATTTATATTCTTTAGTTGACTTGACTACTAACCTAGCAGGGCTGACTTCTCTAACTGACTGGTCCCACTTGACAACATGACACCAAAAAATAACAATTATTATATTGACACTTGGGTGCTATTGACCCGAATTACATTCAGAGGTTTACATTGCCTCTTTCAATGACACTAACAAGACCAAACTCATCTTCTAAGGGAGGAATACAATACACCTTGGAATATCTTCCAAAGTTACAATAATTTAACAAAACAAGAACAAGATCATAAAAGACAATAGGTGGAATAAGATATGTAGTTGCGATGGTTTTCCAAATAATAATGTCTTTTATTAGATCCTTGCTCATTGTAAAATTATCACAGTCGAGAATTTGAGGAGGAGAGGGATCACAGGGCCTCTTCACTTCATCCTTTGTAAAGAGGTAGAAGAAAACATGGAGCGTGTTTTCATTGAATGCAAATCCTCGCAGGAAGTTTGGAGTAATGCGCTCCAAGAATTAAAGGTGAATATTACAATGCCAACGAACTGGAATGATCTCTTTTTTAGCTGGAAATATTACTATCATGGATCTCTCGTCCAGATACCAGAATTTATTAGAGGATGGGAATCTATCCCAAGATTCATTTGCTGGAAAATTTGGACTGCGAGAAACAAGGAAATCCTTGAAGGACTAATCTCAAGCACTAATAAGGTTTCTACCTCAACAAAGGATCTTTGGGTGGACTCTTTATCCATGAGAGGAATGAAAAGCATAAACAAGGAACATCTAACAGTTGAAGAAAGAACATGGATGCCCGACCTCCTTTTGCATCCTTCCTCTTGATCTTGGTTAAATCCCCCAAAGAAGCTGAGACTTTCAAACTAGAAACTAAGGATGAGCAATGAAGAATTTCAAAATTGGTTGAAAAAAATAGGAAGCAACTCTTTGCTCTTTGATGGTTCCTCGAAAGGAAATCCAGGACTAGCATGCGCAGGTGGAGTAATCTTTGACTCCAAGGGGAACAAGAAAAATGAATACACCTGGGGCATTGGGAAAGCAACGAATAATGGCGCGAAATGGCTCTCTTTAATTGAAGGTTTGGAGTTGTCTAGAGATATGGGGATTGAGGAAATGATCACCATAGGATATTCCCTAATTTTCACTAGGGAAGCAAGAAATATCTCTAGAAACTGGAAGAGTCCCTCCTCCAAGATGCATCACCTCCTCTTCTGCCTAGTCAAGGAATTTAAACCAATTAACTTCCTTCATGTTATGAGAGGCCAAAATCATCATGTAGACTTGCAGGCTAATAAAGGGCACGTTGTCTTGCATTGTTGTGTTTTAGAAAAGGATATGTTACTCTTGAAAACATTTGGATACCTTAACTCTGCTTTGTTAATTCAATGTTTTGCTTCTGCATATTATTGCTTGGGAAATATGTAAGAAGATATAGCTTCCACAATTTACACATTTTTCATGATAACTACAAGTTAGAGAAGGATGAACAAGGTGTAATGGATGTTATCTTGTTATGGGATAAATCCTATATGTATTCTCTATACCCCTCCTTTTATATATAATCAAAATCCCTTCAATTGTTTTTGTTAATAAAAAGAAAGAAAAATAAAAACAAAAAAAAAGTGTTATTTTTATTTCATAAATAACACAAAATAAGGTCATAAACATGAGTCAACAAAAAAGAAACTATTATTTTCATTCCATCAATAACACAAATTAAAGCCATAACAATTAGTAAACCAAAAAGAGACTGTTATTTTGATTAAAAAATGACACAAAATAAGTTCTTATTAGATGTCATTAAGTGGCAAAATTCATTGTTATATATCCCATATATAAATATATTATAAATAATTTTATTTTTATGTTATTTAAGCATTGATAGAAATGGAAAAGTCTAAATTTATTTCAACATTTTAAAGTTAAATCTCACTATATAATCTTTTGGTTAAATTTTTGATAAGTTTTTATTAAATGTGATTAAGTGGATAAATTCATTATTATATATCGAATAAATAAATATATTATAAATAATTTTATTTCTATGTTATTTAAAAATTGATAAAAATGGAAAAGTCTAAATTTATTCCAACATTTTAAAGTTAAATCTCACTATATACTCTTTGTTAAATTTTTGGGAAAATATTAGACAAAAATAATCCACAAAATATGAAAAAAAAGTCAATGTATAACATGCTAGACTACTATGATAGAAACAAGAAAGTATTATTTGTTTTCCAACACTAGAAAGTAAGGGCATGCCAATAAATATTATTGCTATTAAAACCATTATTTCCACTTATTATAAATCAAGAAATAGTGTAGTCCAAACGTTCTACTAATTTTGGTCTATTTGGGTTACTCATTTTTTTGAATTCCTAGTAATTTCTTTTGGGGATATATGAATATTGAAGGTGTTAATTCATTTATGTATTAAAGAAAACAATTTTAATAATCTAAATTTCCAATTTCAACAAAGATTTTATGATCAAACAAATTAGAAAGATTCAAAAACAATAATTGCGTATATTTAACTTTTCTCAATAGAAAAAGAGTATTTTGATTTTCCACGCCACAAAGTAAGGCCTAAGGCCTTGTTGTTAGATGTGGGAATGTGAATAAGTTCATATTAATTTTCTTCTAGTTTTTTTTGTAAATAAAAGCATTATATTAGATCAGATGGAAGCCATTACAAAGTAGGAAAACAAAATATGTCTAACAGTCCTCTGGTAGGGAGAAGCCCCACAAAGAGCTGGACACGTGCCACAGAGGCCAAAAAACTAGAATAAAACCAAGACTTTGACTAGCAATGGGCTCGCAGGCCCTTTTCTTCCCAAACAGAGATGAGAAACCCTGAGCTAGGGCAGCTAGATGCAAAAAATTGAACTGCAGGAGAAGTCCCATTACAGACCAAAAAACATACGAGAAAACTTTAAAGCACTTGATAGGAAAAATTACCATGCATCGAAATAGACATTATCCCCAGACAGTCACTCCATCTTCTGAAAGGCCAAGGGAAAACCCAACATGATTGGCTGAGCAAAAGCATGAGCCCCACCAGGGGGGGGTTGAACCGGCGGAGAGGGAGATAAGATCCTTCGATGCTTCTGACCACAATGCCCACAGTTGTCCCTCAGGCGAGCCATCTCGTCCAAACCTTTTCCCTCAGCGAAGAATGAGACACCGAGTCTGGAAGTAAGAACATCAACCTTCTGGAGGATGAGGTGGCACTCTCCATGATGACATTTCCATTCCCTCACCGGTTCCTCATCACCCACCATCTTTGCTTCCCGTTCCATGTAAGAATGGCCAACCAGCTTCATGTTCACCCAATACTGCATGAGGAGGCGATCATAAGCCGCAGCACGCCCCACAGTGGAACCAAGATCCAAGACATAGTCCGCCACTTCCTGATGAAGATCTTCCCTGGGCATATTTTTCACAATATTCCATAGATCCTCGACCTTACCCTCCACTTCCTGTCAGATGTTCAAGGGGATATTATCCTTGAAAAATTCATCCTCCCCTTGGGCCTGAAGTTGCACTCTCGTAGCCCTGTGGGAAGGTCTTGCAGCATCCTGCTCGGACGAGGACTCACCGCGAGCTTTGCCCTTAACCAACTGACCATGTGGGGCCATTTCCAGCAAAAAAGGAATAAGAACAAGGGCACAGGGACAGGAGAAGGCAGAGAGCTGCACCCAGACTGGACTAGAGGGCCACGAAAGAAACCAGAGGATCCGGAAGGAAAGGAGCAAGATTGAATGATGATAACGGATCGACCATCGGGGTGAGAAATAAGAAGGAAAAAGAAAAACCATTACCCCATCAGGATCGTACCGAGTGATGTCATTGATCTAGAGAGGACCACCTCCCTCGTACCCTTTGCCATGGCAGAAGCTCTTAATAACAGGATAGCCCTGTCAAGTCGACCATCCCTCCTCACCCTGTCCATCTTTTCATCTGCATTTCCAACGAGAAAAATAATGGCCAAGGACAACCACCCCTGCCATCGATCGATTGCCTCATTAAAATGCTTAGGCACCTTGGTGTTGGCCTGTCATGGCGTGCTTGCGCCGTCTATCACCTATATCCACCACATCGTTTGGGCATGTCAACTGCGTACCACCCTTGAGATCTTGCATCGCCATTTGTCTACAATTATGAACCCACTCATTAGCTTTGAAGGACTCAAGCGGGCCCCATTGATGTACCAGCTCTCCCTCGACCCCCACATTCGCAAGAAGGTCCGTCGCCTTATTGGCGTCGCATCTTACGTGACAGAATGAGACTGTGGGATGGGCATGGATCAGGCCACGTAGCTCATCCAAGCAGTTGGCTAACCTCCAGCTGGTGGACACTTGGCCACTGACTTGGCCATTCGCTAACCGTCTTGCCATCTAAACCATGACACTGGAGTCACCCTCAATTATCGCTGGAAAACTGTTGCTTCACACCAGACAGTGCAAACCTTGCAGCATCCCTTCGAGTTCAACAGAGTTATTGGTATCTCGGCCTATGGATCCCAAGAAAACAAAAATCACCTTTCCTTGAGAATCTCTGCATAATCCTCCGAATCTGGCAGCACCAGGGTTCCCCCTGGAAGCCCCGTCGAATTTAAGCTTGAAGACCACGGGAGGGGGAAGAGACCAAGACTTTGGGCTGGACGGCTGAAGGACCCTGTCACGCTTACAGAGCCCATCCAACTGGGGTTTGTCCAATCCCCAAAATTTGCCAACATGAATTTCGTCTGCAGGTATGAGATTATCTTTGTCGTGCCATTGCATGATTTTGATGGATGAGAGAAGATTTTCCCGCACCATTTGCCAAACCTTATCGAGGCTGGAGTTTTTGTCCCGGAAGATTCGGCCATTCCTTTCCTTCCAAATGCACCACATGATCATACCAGGTAAGGCATTCCATATGGTCCTGATAATTCTATTTCTGAATGTTTTTTGGTTCCATTCCATCAAAGTTCTCTCCGGCTAGGCTCTTTTCCTATCACTTTTCTGGAAACCCATAGCCCCTTTATCCCAAATGGTTGCAGCAAAAGGGCAGCTATCCAGGAGATGGTTTGTGGTTTCCTCCACCTGAGAGCATAAGCAACATTGAGAGGGTCCTTGGATACCACGCTTCTGAAGGTTTTCACAGGTGAGGATGCAGCCTTTAACAATTAGCCAGGAAAAGGTGGCGACCTTGGGCCATAAGTTTAGGGTCCATATCTTCTTCCATGTTTCCCCATCCTCGACTCGGTTCCCGATTCGAATGTTGTGCACCTCCTTAATGTTAAACATTCCTTTGTCCGAATATCCCCATCGCAACACATCCGGCCCCTCCGTGGGTTTGATGCTTTGCCTGTGCATTTCCTCTTGGAAAGTCTCCCAGTCTTCCTCCTCAATTTGATCAGGTTTGTTAGTGAAGATCCAGCACCGCCGCCCATTAATGATTTGATCTTGTCAGAAGTGATGAATAAGAGAATGACCCTCTACCCAAGCTCATTCCTGAATAGAAGCCCACCTTGGGTTATCACTCAAACGGGGGAGTTGGTTCCATGAATCCTCCCAGAACCGCGCATTCCTTCCGTCACAAATTTCCCAAAATTTGTGCTTTTGAACCAATTGTCTTCCACCATTGGCCTTCGTCCATATAGGGGATCCCTGTTGTTCTTCGTTGAAATGAATTAGCTGAGATGGGAGCCTTTCATGGCCATATTTAGAGCGCAAAAGTCGGGCCCATGGTTCAGAAGTATGGGAAACCCATCGCCACTAGACTTTCGCTCCCTCGACTTCGACCATGATTTTTGGATCTCTCAAACCCAACCCCCCCTTCAACTTTGGTTGGAAAATACTATCCCAGCTTACCAGGGAAAATTTTGCTTCATCCTCTCTACCTCCCCACAAGAAAATGCGCTGGATGCACCGAATCTCGCGAAGAATGGACTTTGGGGCCAAGAGGATAGAAAACAGGTATATGGGCATCGCTTGTAAGACATATTTAATCGAGACCAACCTCCTGGGTAATTTTAGAGGTCTAAGAGTCTAGTTAGAGAGTTTCTGTTTCATTCGGTCAAGGAGTTCAAGCCAGAAAGTACGCTTCAATTTGCACGGGCCCAGAAGGATGCCTAGGTATTTTGAAGGGAAGGAACCTTTCGAGAAGCCTAGGATATGAAGGTTGTTCCTTTGAGAGGCAGGAGCGGTATTGAGGAAAAAGACATGGGATTTGGCCTGATTTACAGTGAGTCCAGAGGCTTTGGCAAAGAGATTCAGACAAGATTTGAAGCTTCTCACTTCTTGGACTGAAGGGTTCCCCATGAGCATGGTATCATCTACAAACTGTTGATGGGTCTGAGCATCCATGGAATCCATGAGACGAATGCCACGAAGCTCGCCACTTTCCGCCTCGGATTGCAGGAGACGGCTCAGACCTTCGGCCATTAGGATAAAGAGAAAAGGGGAGAGGGGATCCCTCTGCCTGAGGCCCCTAGATGATTGAAAGGGACAAGTCGAGGCTCCGTTTAGGAGAATGATGAAGAAAGGGGTGGAGATGAGCCCCATGACCCATTCCACCCAGTCATGGCCAAGCCCATAGGCTTCCAGCATTATGCGGATGAATTTCCAACTTAGTTTATCATAGGCCTTAGAAATATCAAGTTTGATCAGCATACCTGGATGTCTCGAGCTCTGCAAGGAATGCAGGACTTCATGAACTAGGATGACCCCATCCAGGTGTTGCTGCTGCAACTTTTCTCCCCAAATCTCTTAAATTTTGGGACCCCTCCTTTCCATTTAAAGCTGCTCTGATTCCGTTTGATCCATGAAGGTTTGGTCTTGCTCTTGCTTTGTTGGATTCTAATGATTATTTTGCAGTCTATTCCCAGAGGATGCATGTTTTAGATTTTGTTGTTGGTCATAGAATTGAATGTGGCTTGCTAGCCAGAAACCCGTCTGATCAGTTACCCATTGTCTCTGAGGTGAATCAGCTAGACCGTCGATGTTTTGAGTTTTCCATTACTTAGATTTTTCGAGCGTCCTTTTATGTTGAATCGGGGGCTGTAATCTTTGTCTCGTCCGCCGTTGCGGCTCTCAGAGTGTTCTAGCTTCCGAAGTGTGAAACGATCCGCTCCCCGATGTTCATCGTGTGACTATATCTTTGTTCATCCGACGTTGCGGCCATGAAATCCATTTCACTTTCAACGTCAAAGCCTTCCGACTTCCGACTTAAAGTTTTCCCGCCCTTTTTCGTCGCATGCCTAAAGTCTTTACCCATCCGCCGTTGCGGCCGAGAAAGTGGTTTAGCGTCCGATGCCCAAACCTTGCCTACTGTCAATTTATAATATTCCCGCCCAAAGGACTTAATCCAGCCTCTTGTCGATTATAGAGAAGCACCCAGTCATTTCCTGTGGAGTGGTATTTTCAGTTCGCATTATTTTTGCAGTTATGTTTTCCAATGAATGGCTCTCATTGTTGATTGCAGGTGAAATCCTGGAAAATGATGAAACTGCCGCGGCAAGAAGGGAAGCAGACCGTTGATGGTGGTATAAACAAAACCACTTCGAAGACAACAAAAGCACGAGTCCGAAGGATACAGCAGTTACTTAACCAATCATGAGTATGCAAGAAAAGACAGAACCAAAGGATATGAAGCGTTGGGGAATGGAAAAGTGGCACGTTGGGGAATCCCAAGCGATGGGGGGTGTAGTTTAAATAGGAGGAAGTAGGAATGAGAAAGGGCTTTTTCCATGGAAAATTTTGTAAATGTTTACTTGTAAGAGGAACTACTTCGTTTTGCAAAGAAAACTGCAATTTTGCCGGTTGGAGAGAGTGAAATGTGGAATGTATCAATGCGACTCAATGAATAATGTTGAAGAGGAACTATTTCGTTTTCAGCTATGTTTCATTTACTGTGAGAGTATTTAATTCCCTGAACCTATGTTCTTGTTAAATGTTCTTCAGTATCTTTGGGATTTCTTCCACTGTGAGTAATGAATGTTGTTCATAAAATAATCGGCTATCTGGTTGTTTATATATCTGTAATTGTTCATGGGTTTTGAATGAAGTATCAGCTGTCTGTAACTGTTCATAATGCATGTACAGAATGTATTACTCACTAACGAATGATAACCTTGCTCCCTAGGGATAGATTCAGGTAGTTAGTTTATTTACTTGCTGTATGCGATTTAAATGCTTGTGCGCCTTAAGATGAGAGGTAAGAACCTGCGCATCACATTGTGACGGATCCTCGCATTCTGATCACCTTGCATTTAGTTAGACACCTGCATTACATTTTTTAAGTCAAAATACAAAAACTCGGTGGACCAGGCCGCAACCAGTAAACCCTTTGTTTGTTACCTGACCTACGGTAGCCGGACCGCAAACTGGACGGATTCCCTACACCAAACAGTCAACGGGCTAGTTGGGAACATTGATTGGGGAGAATCCCTCACTGTTGTCGCCTGCAAATTTCCAGGCCTCAACACCAGGATTTGGTTCCCTTCAACAAAACCAGATTGTTCCGGGCAGATCAAGGAGGGGAGAAGAGTTTTCAGACGATTGGAAATGACTTTGGAGATGATCTTGTAGACCACATTGCATAGAGCTATAAGCCTGAACTTGTCTGGGTGGTCTGCCCCCATTTTCTTAGGAATGAGAGAAAGGAACGTTGCATTGAAAGCTTTTAGCACCCCCTTTCTTTCCTCGATTCCTCCATAATTTCCACAACCTCTCCCTTAACCATATCCTAGAAGTAGTGGAAGAAGTTGGATGTAAACCCATCTGGACCAGGGGCTTTTCCCAGAGCCATCTGATTGATTGCGTCTTCAACTTCTTACAGAGTTACCGGTTTTACGAGCATCTCATTATCTTCCCTAGTGACCAAGGGTGGGATTAGGCGAGTGATTTGAGCAATGTCTCTCTCCCTATCATGAATATCTTCATTGAGGACCTCCACAAAATATAGGTTGAGTTCCTCTTCGATCTCTTGGCACGTTTCTATTCGACCACCCTCCATCTTTTTAAGTTTCCGAATCCTCGAGGAGTGCCTGTTCTGAATAACCAAATTATGGAAGAACTTGGTGTTTTTTTCCCCATCCTGCAGCCATTTAACCTTGGATTTTTGTTTCCAGTATATACCTTCCTGTCTTTCCCTTGCCTCCAGCTGCCCCCATAAGTACTTTTCTTTTTTCTGCATGTCCTCGTCCCATCCATCAGTCATTCCTCTCTAATTGAGTTGATCAAGTTCAAAAATCCATTTTTTCTTGTCCTAAAAAATGTTGCCAAACTCTTCCTTGTTCCAGGTATAGATTATGGATTTTAACATTTTGAGCTTTTGTTGGAAGAAGTACATGGCTGAGCCTAAGGGGGGGACCAACTCCTGTCACCACTACTGTACAATATCTTTGAAGTCCTTGTGCTCCATCCATAATTGTTCAAATCGGAATGGTTTCCTCGGAGTGAGGACCAATCCCAATGGAGGTAGATGGGCCAATGGTCAAAACTTGCCACTGGGAGTACCTCTGCCAAGATTTCACCCATATCCTGGAGAATGGACTCTAAGACCAAAAACCTATCTAAACGCGATGCAACCAAGTGTTTGCCCCCATGCTTGTTGTTCCACGTATACCAGCCATTATCAGTTTCCATATCCACAAATGAGCTTCGAGCTTGGAAGGTCCCGAAAACTTCTTGGAATTTGTCCAAAGTTCTTCGACCTCCCTTTTTTCCCCCAAGGTTGGCGATGAGGTTAAAATCCCCTCCCATCACCCATCAGGCTCCCTCTGCTTAGCGGTTGGACCATTCTAAGAAGTCAATGAAGGCCTGCTTTTCAGGGAAGCTGCTGGGGCCATAAATGTTCACCAGAGTACCCTTCGCCCCTGACACAAGGTGATGGAAATCTGCGAAAAGGGAAAAATTATTAGCGCTCTAGTTAGAGAGCTCAACCACCTGGGGGAGCCAGAGGATTACAATGCCCCCTGATTTCCCAGCAGCATCCAGGGCCATCACTTGGCTGCCTTTCCATATTTTACTTCTGATTTTTCCAAGCCTTCAAAACTGCATTTCGTTTCCTGGAGAAAAAGGATATCAGGGTTTTCCTGCTTTATTTTCTTGTTGAGAGTCCTCCACTTCCTGGGATTGCCATAACCCCTTATATTCTAGAAGATTAACTTCATTAGGAAATTTTGGGGACTTCAGAAAAGGCCACCCTAATCGTAGGGTATTGGCATGATTCTATGAGTTTGACACCTATTTCTGTAATGCGTTGCTTGTTTGATTTCCTTCCTCTGCGTTGTTCCTCCTCTGGAGATTTTTGCTTATGCCCTGTTTGGGGATTTGGGTCAATCCCTAGGTTTAGGTGAGCCCCAACCTTGATAATTGCCTCTTGGAGGAGCTCGATTTGCCTTCTGGGCACGTAACCCTTCCCCTTCTTTCCACATTCTACTTCTATCGCATCCAGATCTAATTCACCTAGTTCCATTTCTTCGTCCTCGGCTTCCTCCACTATTTCCATCTGTTGGGTTTCCATCTCGTCCGGGGCATTGGTATCCTTGGTGGGATGGGCAACATCCTTTTGTTCCTTAGGCGTGCCATCCTTGACCGAGCCCCCAAGGACCTCGAAAGCATTCCTGGATCGGGTCTCCTGCACCTCCGTGTCTTTTTTGGCTTTTGATGTCCCACCAACCCTGGTTCTTTTGTGGTGCTTGACCTGGGTGAAGCCATCAGATGGAGGCCCATTTTTCTCCAGGATAGGGTCTGCTGGGATGGGTTTTGCAACCGTCCATGGACAGTTCCATCCTAAATGACCGTACTCATGACATTGTCTACATCTGAAGGGGATCTGCTCATAGTCAATGGGTTGGATCCATTCCTCATCTTCCCAACTTAGGTTAATAGCTTTTGGCAGCTCCTTGGAAAGATACAGGTAAACACAAATCCTAGCGAAGGAGGTATACCTCTGGGCCTTCATTTGCTCACACACCTTAATAAACTCACCTAGGGTATTTCCAATGTCCCACAGGGTGTCTAGATCCCAGTATTCCCCTGGGAGGGAGAAGAGGCAGATCCAGACTGGGGCCACAGTCATGTCCTCTGCTTTAGGGTTGAATCTTTCCTTCCATGGATGGAGGTAAAGACTAGCGAAAAAAAAGAAGTAAGGGCCTCCCTCCAAGATATGGTCTTGGTCCTCCTGGTTGAAGAAAATAATCGTGAAGAAACCCTTAGAGCTGAGCTGCAGGTCATAGTGACCTTTAGGGTTCCAAACACTGCTGATCCATTTAACCAAGTCCTTTTCCTTGGGCCATATCCCCACGAACTTACCAATCAGGGCCTTTTCCTTCTAGAGCTCAATCGTGCCCCTCACCTTCTCGGAGCGAACATGAACTGTAGGAATGGTGGGGGCTTTCGGCAGACAGCCCCCCACTCCGCGCTTGCGGCCGGCGGACGAGCTCTCCCATTGGTCCTTTACGACTAGAACCGCCCCATCGAGCCCGTCGGGCCTCAAAGAGCCTGACTCCATCCGGGGTCCATGCCAAACCGCTCGGTGAGCTTGCCAGCTTCTTCGAACAGATGGCCCTAGTGGCCAGGCCACGCTGAATAGCACCTTAGCAAAAAACCCTGCAAACCCTAGCAGAGCCTGGATATTGTCAATGATAAAGAGAGCATAAATTCATACACTTAATTTGATGAGGAAAGAAGAATTATAACCACACCATGGTGCTCCCTAAGCCATTCATTAATTTCCTTCTAGTTACAAGCTATTAGTTCCTCTTATTATACACTTGAAGAAATAATGTAATTTAATAAATATATTAAAATAGCTTCATTTTCATGTTGTTTAAGTAGAGATAAAAAGAAATAGACTTTTACTTTTGGGTACATTTAACCTTCCTCAATAGAAAAAGAGTATTTTGATTTTCCATGCCACAAAGTAAGGCCTAAGGCCTTGTTGTTAGATGTGAGAATGTGAATAAGTTCATATTAATTTTCTTCTAGTTACAAGCTATCAGTTCCTCTTATTATACACTTGAAGAAACAATGTAATTTAATAAATATAAATAGCTTCATTTTCATGTTGTTTAAGTAGAGATAGAAAGAAATAGACTTTTACTTTTAAAAACCACAAATTAAGGTCATGCTGATGAATGTCATTGTTGTTAGATGTAAGCAAGTGAATAGAGTTGGGACCGAGTGTGAAAGAGTGAGTAATTTGTGTTCCATTAGGTTCATTAGTGCAAGTTTTCCACCTACTTGATAGGTATGACAAGACTTTGATCCTTTTATATGCAAATCTATATTTCAAATTATTAGTAAGCACTACAAAATCTTTATAATTTAACCCTTAACCCTTAACTCTAAGTTGGCAAAATTAAATTGTGGGTCTTATTTTGTTTGGTGTAATTTGCAGTTCCCATTCAATTTTAATATTTAATACAAACCATAACTATTCCAATTCACAATGGCTATGAAATTTTTAAGGGTGATTAAATTATGACTTGGACTATACTTAATGAATAAAAGATCTATTGAAGTTTGATCGAGTTTGGAAATGTTATGTTTACGAATAATATTGATAAAGAGATTTGGATCGAACTCTCTATTTCCACCTTCAAGTAGGAACAACGACACTATTCTTGTACATAAACATATCATAGCCTATGTTACAAAAAACAAATAATAGTATGACACACTAGGATAGAAGGTTGTACATAAACATATCATAGCCTATGTTACAAGAAACAAATAATAGTATGGCACACTAGGATACTAAAGGTTTTACTGCATAACAAGCCCAAACCCATCTTCCTCCTCGGTATCTTATGTATTTAAAATTTTTAATTAGTAATGTATTAATCTAATGGAAAGATGGGATAGGAAAGAGAAACATAACCATATTTTTATAAAACTTGATTCGACAAATTTGAGTGTTGAACCACGACCTTAAACAATTAGTAGGGTAACACTTTTGATACATAATGGATTACATTATTGGTGCATATTTCATATTTGTTTTTAGCATTCTACAAATTTAATGCTCATTGCATGACACTTTCGAGGTATTTTAAATATTTTTTTTATTATGTTGGAGTTTAAAGCTCTTATGCTTTTATTTTAGAAAAAATAAAAATTCTTAGCTCCATTCTAATGGAGTAACAAGAGGATCCAACTAAAACAATAACAATGCATAGATTTTGCACAATAAGGGAATTGATACATGACTATGACAAATTAAGGATTTTTATTTTTTCTTTGGATTTTGTTTTATTTTTTTACAAAGAAAAAGTCCAATTTTTTTTTATTGATTCTTAAAGAGGAAAATATGCAGTGCTTACATGAGCAGTGAAACTCTATACCAAAACTCTATACCACTATATAGATTGGAAATTCGTTTGTAAGTTTAAAGTTTAAATCACTATTTGGAAAATATGAGAAAACAAAGGAAGTGTATAACTCCTCCAATGAAACCTTTTAGAAACATAATAATACATATATTAAATAGTAAGAATTATTAATTAATAAATAAGGACAACCTTTAAGGACGAGTCAAAGGACACATCTATTCACTTTCATGGCCAGTTAATACCTGTAAAGGTATACCATCCCGAGAGCATTGAATTTAGTCATTCAATCAATTATTTATTTATTCAATATATTTTGCAAAATATTGATATGTTTATTGCAGTGTTTCCACTACAAAACCACAAAATAGAACTAATAAAAATGTATGTCATTTATCCATAGAAAAAATCTCACAAAATAAGATCAATTAAGTGCACTAGTAAGAGCCATGAGGAGACACAAAAATGTGAAATTATAATCTCTATCAAAAGGAAACAAAACGAAAACACAATAAAACAAAAACATAGCCCAAGAACACTAGCTCTGAGCATCACAACTAATCAAAGTCACATGTATTTTATTTTTCCCCAATGCTTTGTGTCTCGGAGGTTGGTGAGAGGATGTGATAGTGCTTGGTGCTTTCAATTCCAATTCAGTAACATTTCTTGCCTCCCAACTCCATTGAAGAAGATGCCTTCACCCTTTGAGTACTTGAGTATAGCTTGAAAGGGGTGATCACACTTAAAAATGGATTTTGGGAAATTGAGAGAAATCTACTAAGGACATTCATTGGGAACTCTAGAAACATTGTATTATAGTAAAAGCACTTAATTGCCTTAAATCTTTTTGCCTTCTCTTTTTCGTTATGGCAATAGATCCATAAAATCTATCGTGGATGTGTCAATCCCAAGCTTAAACATCTTGATTCACTTATGATATAATTCCTCTAGGTTCCACCCCTCTAATACAACAAAAATTAGTTGTAGACACCCACACTAGAAGGTGGGCCACACCTTCAATGGCTAGGGTTTTAGGTGCAAGGTATTGAAAGATACCCATCTTGTCCACAATGGTGTTTAAAACCTTCTCATCCCAACAATGGAGAAGCAATCCTAACAATCTCAGTGAGATGTAGATGTTGTCTCTCATAGCTGTACTTGAATGAAAAGAAGGAAACCATGGGCTAAGAACCAATCCCAAGAGATAGAATAACTAGGATTCCTTTTTGGAATACTTCCTTATCTTCAACATTCTCAAACATAAAGATGGAAAGCCTCTTTGTAGTGAAGAAATACAAACCTTATCTTTTGTTATTTTCCCATGTTGAAATGGTCAATAGATCTAACTTAGAGATGTGGTTTTTTTGGCTCACTAAAGTACCCACTTAATGCTCAATGAGATGTGGTTTTTTGGCTCACTATGCTCGATGAGTCAAATTCCCTCCCACCACTAGAAATGAAAATGTTATCCTTAGATATCAAGAACATTAGAGACGTCACTTCTTTCCATTAGATTGTTTTACATGAACCCTTTCTTTTAGATGATATCCATATTCTCCTCTACTACTGCAAATTTGATATATAATAAAACAAAATTTATATATTAATAATTCTTTAATATTTAATAAATCAAATATTAAAATAAATTTATCTTAATATAAAAATAAGATCCATCTTAAATCAAATATTATTAAAAAGTGTTAATAAAGAATTCCATGATTTAATTTGGGGAGACGCCCAGAATCCCCCTACTATAAATAACCATCTACGCCTGGGAAACTTGGGAAACGTGTTTCCCTGAGTTTTTCAAAAAAAATGTAGAGAAACATTTCTGAGAAATAGTGTGTTAATCATAACAATAAGCATATTTTTTTCGAGTTGTCTAAAGAGGGGACTTTTTTATCATGGTTTCTGGCTAGTTTTTATCAATTTTTTGCCATGAATCTTCACAGAATTTTCAAAATGTTCAAAAACATTGCTGGATTTTACAGAGAGTGTGGGTGTTGGGGGTTTTCCTATCACCTGATTTCATTTCTGAGCTTAAAATCCCCTAACAAACAATAGAAATTACAGATTTTGTAAATTAATTTCACCAAATTCCGGCAAAAAATCGGCCTGAAAAATCAAAAAGTCCCCGCGTTAGACAACTCCTATTTTTTTATATTGAAAGTAAAACTACTTTAACAATGCATTAGTCATGATAAATGAGGATGGAAAGGAATAGGCTTGAGAACAATGAATGTAGCAGCATACAAGGCTAACATAGGTGTGTACGGTAAATAATATAAAGCAAAAAGATAACCTCAATTTCAATTTTAAGAATTAAGTTAAATTCCCGTGTTTGTAACCAAATTAAGTACCTAAAATTTATCTAGATAATAGTTTAAGAAAACATCTCAACAAAATTATTAATACATGGGATTTAATAAATATTTTTAGCCTTCAACAAATTTACAAATTTATTAGTACATGGCATTTAATAAATATTTTTGGAGTTGTCTAACTAGGAAACTTTTGATTTTCAGGCTGATTTTCTGCCGGAATCCAGTGAATTTAATCTACATGCTGATTTTCTGCAGGAAGCAATGTATTTAATATTGTTACAAGGTTATTAATGCATAACATTTAATAACAACAGAGCCCAGGTTTCAAGTTTCAGTTTGACACCAGCCCAGGTTTCAAGTTTAAGTTTGGGAATGATGAGGTCTCTCCCGCATGATTTTGCTATGGTAAAAATAAGATCTATATTTATTGAATTTATTGACAAATCCTTTGCATGGGGATATTTTGATGGATCTGCACCTGGGGTAGCTAAAATTTGTGGAGCTGGGGGCATGCTTTATATTATTGATGAGCATTATTTCTCTTTTAAAGCTGGTTTAGGTTTGGGTACTAATAATTATGCAGAGCTATGTGCTTTAAAGCTACTTCTCACTTTGGCCAAGAGGAAACAATTGGAAAAAATTCAGATTTTCAGTGATTCTTGGTTAGTTATTAACTAGGCTTCTGGGAAGTACAGATTAATGAATTTAGAATTATCAATGATTCTATAGGAAGTGAATAGACTTATTGATTGTTTTGAATATGTGGTTCTCAAGCATATATATAGGGAAATAAATTCTTATGCAGATGTTTTGGCAAAAGCTAGAGGGACGATTCTGGAAGGCTATTGGTCCATTAAGGAGTACTGAGTAGATGAATGCTTGGAAACTTTTCAGATTTTTTGAGTAATGGAGTATTGGGACTGTTGTGAGTCCATATGCTGAAAGAGGATGTGGTCTATTTTTTGCTCCTGGTGTTATGAGGAAGAACAAAAGTTTCCTATTTTGAAATTTTGATGAACTTTAATGATGTTGATTCATATCCGATTTCTGTCTATATGATAGATCAACTAATATTTGATATTTCTAATGTTTCAACTAATATTTGATATTTCTAATGTTGTGAAGACATTATGAGATGTGTATAACTTTTTAGTGTTTGATATTTTGTTGATCCTTTTTCTACACGATATGTT
Organism: Pseudotsuga menziesii; assembly: GCA_001517045.1. Lineage (NCBI taxonomy): Eukaryota > Viridiplantae > Streptophyta > Pinopsida > Pinales > Pinaceae > Pseudotsuga > Pseudotsuga menziesii. The sequence goes on from LPNX011198952.1 coordinate 75,087, forward strand.
ATGATCTGTATGATCTGATATGATCATTTTATAGCTTTAGTGCTCTGATTGAAATTATCAGCTATGAGGTTGGGATATTTGTGAGAATGGACATTTAGAACCATCTTTAAAATGTGAATATATATATCTACGAATTTTTTCTATGGAAAAAAAATTAATAACACATTTAATAAATACTTTTGGTAGTTCATTTATTACTGCAAGGTTAATTGATCATGATGGAGTTATTAATTCAACTATTGATAATCTAATAACAAGATTATTAATAACCTCTCAATAGCACTAAATACACCAATGATCAATAGCACTAAATACACCACTGTTAGGTACATATTGCTAACAATCAATACATACAATTTACAAACTAATAATGATGAATGGTGAATGCATTAATGATAGTTTTAAAATTTTCAATACATGTAAACTAATGATGATTTCCCATGAAGGTACTAAATTCATTTTCAATTCATTTTAACCCTTCACACTAATTTTTTTTACGTTTTGAATTTTTATCTTACCCGTCACATAACGTTTTGTTCAAAAAGTTACCCTTCAACTGTGTAAAACTTCTTAAAAAAATTAACTTCTTTTAATAAAAAAATTCCAAACAAGACTTAAAACCCTTTAGCTTAAATTACTCTCCATGCGTCAGATCTCATGTCTAAGGTTCAGAGTCATGCATAACACCTACAGTCTTATCCTTGCCTTCTAACATTTAGTTGTCAGCGGGGAGATACACCTATATATCAAAATGGCCTAGAATATGACTAGACTAATTTACAAATTTAATTATAAATATTATTAAAGTAAAAATAATTTACAGACATATTTAATGAATAACAAATGTATATATTAAGAGTACAAGTAATTAAACGCGTGGGATAAGCGTTCACCAAATCGCCCCGTTTTTCCGGCCGATTTTAATCAAAAATCAGTCAAATGTTTGCTGTGAAATTGTTTATTTAGTTATTTTGGAATTCTACTAATGTATTAGCTCTTCCTATGCTAAATCGGCCATTTTAAAACTACCCAAATGATTAAAATTACGATTTAATTCCTGGAAAGTATGATTTTCACCAAAATTGATCTGTCGGATTCCGGCTAGTCGGGGGCGATTTGGTGAACGCTTATCCTGCTCCGTAATTAAACAACAAATTTACGTATCATGATTATACACTTATAACTACTGTCCTAAATGTTAGCTTTAATCATTAGACAACAATATCCAAACCCATACATTAATGTTGATAATCAACCATAAATAAAAATTTATGACCTTTTACAAAAACAATCAAACTTCAAAAATACTTTGAGGCAAATTATTTACCCTTTAAATAATAAAACGGTTTATAAAAAAAAACCTTATTTGAAGGGCAAAACACCCCATGATGAGCATTTTGCCCGCCAAATTCCAACCCTATTGGTGTCATGCCAACTGGAGAAATGTAGTGCCCGTTGGTCGGTCACGTATTGGAGAACAAAATTATCATGAGCAGGCCTGGAATTTCAGATTTTACAAGCCCATCAATTCCAAATTTGATGACGGCTATATAATTTTAGGCAAAAAATATTTTACATGCAGCAGAGTAATAAATGCTGTGGCGGCTGCACTATGGGCTGTTGGATCTTAATCTGTTTGAGATCGAACAGCCCACAATGGAGCCGTCGCAGCATTTATTACTCTGCTGCATGTTGAATATTGTTGGCTGTTGTTTACAGTGAATAACTATTTACAGGTCATAAATATACTACTTGTGTATCTGAATACCAGCCTAGTTTGCTTGTCAGGTGAAGGCTAATGGTTCTTGAGGGGTTTTTTTTTTACAGCTTTTCTATTTTTAGTTTTGTATAATAATTTGTGAATAATCTAAGAAAATAACAAAAAAGTTTACTTTTAACCATAAATATAAAAAAATTGACACCTTGTCAATTTACATAAAATGAGAGGCCTTAAAATTATGGCCCACAATATTCAACATGCAGCAAAGTAATAAATGCTGTGACGGCTGCACTGTGGGCTGTTCGATCTCAAACAGAGTAAGATCCAACAGCCCATAGTGCAGCCGCCACAGCATTTATTACTCTGCAGCATGTAAAATATTTTTTGCCATCTGTTCACGGTGATGGGGTTAACGGAGTGAGATTATCAACTTGACGGCAGTCGGTGGGCCCGGGTGCAAATGGTCGGGTCAATAGCTCACTCCTTGCTTGTCGGGGGAGGCAAATTGCAATATACACGTTTACATGTGTATTGGGACTGGGAATCGAAGGTTTTCAATGGACAAAATAATATAATTGCCTATACTGTATCCGTGTTGTCGGGGGAGGCAAATTGCAATATACACGTTTACATGTGTATTGGGACTGGGAATCGAAGGTTTTCAATGGACAAAATAATATAATTGCCTATACTGTATCCGTGTTGTCGGGGGAGGCAAATTGCAATATACACGTTTACATGTGTATTGGGACTGGGAATCGAAGGTTTTCAATGGACAAAATAATATAATTGCCTATACTGTATCCGTGTGTACTGTAATGTACTCTTGTGGGAGTTTCTGTTTGTTTTTGGCATGTTGGTCAATGGTCATATAAGGGGACTTTATTTAAATGGTTGGACTAGTAATTTAGTAGTATTAATTAAATGTATGGAAGGACAATGTATTATCATACCATATTTTTTTAAGGTTATTGTTGTAAATTTATTTAATTTATTTTATAAAGAGTTGTAATATTTGATAAAATTAATTTATTATAATGATAAACTATTAGAAAATAAAAATTTATGTTTAAAAATAAATTATTAAGAATCTAAAAGGGTTTTATTTTAAAATAATCAAAATAAAAAATAAAATAATATAAACAATTTTATTTTGTATTTAATGAATAAAATATTAAAAATAGAAAGAAATAATTATGAAATAATAATAAAAACAATTTTATTTTGTATTTAATGAATAACATATTAAAAATAAAAATAAAAAAAATTATGAAATAATAATAAAAAGTTTACAATGTTTTATAATAAAAATGAAAAACATATTCTAAAAATAGAGATAGAAATAAAAGGGACATGAGAGGAAGAACACAAAAGAAAAACTTAAAATAAAAATTAATACAATTAGATTACAATAAAATATTAACAGAGATAAAAATATATATAAAAATTGAAATAAGGAATATTTAATTTTGAGTTTCCATTAATTCAAACAATAATAATTAAAAACAAAATAATATTGTCCGTGACCGCAAAAGAAGTGTTAAAGTGGAATTGTTGAAATTGGTTGTAAATGAAAGGTTTAGTGTTCAAATCCCTTTGTTCGAGACTTGCACCTAATACTAAGGGTATAATGGTAAAATAAAAAAAAAAAAATAATCTAAATTTATTCCAACTAATAAGATAAAAAAAAAAGATAGATAATTATAACAATACATAAATAAATATAAATACATAAAAGTTGAGAAGAAAGAGGAAATAAAAAGTAAAATTTTAAATTTTTTAACCAATTTTATTTACATTTAATAAAAGAAAAATATTTAAATTTTTGTTAAAAAATGGTATAATAATGTAATATTCTTATTTATCTTTTGAAACTTAAAATATTGAATTTGATAACTTCTCCGATGTTCCTAGTGTTATTTTCCACTATGTTCTATGGACTTAAAGTCTGACAGATTGTTGTTTACGGCAAAAAAAATATTTTACACAGCAGAGTAATCAGATGTCTCCATCCCAGCCGGTTAGCTTGTCGGTACCGGAGATTTTTTTGATTTTATGACTTTGTCATCTTGTGATTTTCTGACTCTGCTGTCTTGTCAGGTCAAGGAGTCATTGCGAATTTGGGATCTACTACGTCCATCTATCGCTGGGCTCCCTCCCTCCTCGCTCCTGCATGCACTCCATGCCATGGCCTTGCTCTGCTTACTGGTCTCATCTTGTTAAATGTTTTTATTTCTCAACAGCTCACATGGATTTCAGTCATTTGCAGAACTCCTTGTAATGTCTGCGGTAAATTTTCAAGGTTGCAGATCTTCTGAGCTTGAGATAGGGTTGTATTGTTCGCCAGATTAGGCTCAGAAGATCTTCCTTCCAAAGAGAACTTGACGATGGATAATGATTCTTCTACTTCATCAGTTCCAATTGGTCTCATCTTGTTAAATGCTTTTATTTCTCAACAGCTCACATGGATTTCAGTCATTTGCAGAACTCCTTGTAATGTCTGCGGTAAATTTTCAAGGTTGCAGATCTTCTGAGCTTGAGATAGGGTTGTATTGT
>LPNX011198952.1:80626-113031 GCA_001517045.1 Pseudotsuga menziesii
TTCTGAGTGCCATTGAGTGTTCTGAGTGGCATTGGAACACTTAGTAGAATCTTGTGCTCCTTCCAAGCCTCCCTCACAAAGCTCCTTTGTCGCTGCTTTAGCTTCTTTTTTTTGGTTCTTAATCAGAACCCTTTATGAAAACATTGTGTGTGACTATCATCCTTGTATGGAAGTATGGAAACACAACAAAAAAAAAATGGAAGCCCAAATCAATTGATCTGTGCAATAGGGAACCCATGACTACAAACAATTCTGAACTTACTTAGAAGATGAATCTGGGAATTTAAAGAAATGTTTAAAAATGATGATAGTATGACCAAAAAAACTCAAGATGTTAATCAAGGGAATAATAAAAGGAATGAAATAAATTGATGTTTATGGAAAAAATAAACAAATTTGTCTTTAAAATTTTGAAGGTAAAACCGATTAATGGGTTCAGAGAAAAGGTAATTCACAATCTTTATTTTAAATATTTTCTAGATAGTCTACTGCAATAGCTTGTAGTGCGTGTGAAAACTTTCCAGGGGTGGTTTGTAGTTCTTGACATATTTTAATGCTCCCGTAGTTTAAAGGAAACACTTTAAAATATAATAATAATAATAGAAGTCGTAGAGTACATGATCAAATTGCAAAACAATTAAAACAAATAATTTTTTCAATCATAAGCTAAGCACAAGCTTAGTCTGAGTAGGTGTTAATAAAGAGAAAACTAAGTTGCCATTCTTTTGATAAGTAGAGACTGCACATATTTATATTTGACCAAAATGTATGCCATTAAAATAGTAAAATGTTGTATCTATCAATCTAGTAGAAAAATATGAAAATGAATGTACAATAATACTTCAATTATAATACAATCCTTTTATAACCAATATATTTGTATCTTTTCTACGATAATGCTGAATTAATGCAAGTTCAACACATGAAGACCTTAAAACTTTTATCTTTAATTCTGACTGCCAAGCAAACATTTCTCAAACTTAGCAGTGTGAGAAAATCGATGTGAAAAGAGACTCGCTATTACACTGTAATTCATAACCACATCCCAGAAAATGCAGAATTGTTTTACCCCAAGTTTTGAGAGAGATCTAATTTTGTCGATAAGCTCAAACTTCGCTGTAAAAGACTGAATAATGAAAAACCTTGTATTCACACAACTACGAGCAGAAGCAGATTGACAGTTCATCGAATTTTCAATTAGTAATTTCTAAGCGTTTTCATCCAAAGCCATTAATTTGTAACAAAGAGTGTTGAACTTGTGTGGAGAGAATGTTAGCATGGCTAGTTCCTGTTGCTACAAATACCATAAAGTAAGAGATATGACTCAGGAACCTATCATAGAATTCGTGCTGCAAAGTTTCTAAGAATAAGTTTATTCTGTTGTCTATGATGTCATCATAGACAATAGGGTATGCTCCTCACAAGAAAATTGATGGATTTATGTGAAGCATGGTGAAGATTTATGATTGCACATAACAAAGATTTTCTTTACATTGTTTAAATTTGTGTTGTTTGGTTTTGGTTTGTTTATTGATGGAATTTACACTTCTGTTATTGTCATGCTAATAATCTGAATTCAGAGCACATCATGGATTTGGATGGGTTGGGGAGTGGGAAAGCACTGGGACTGATCTTTTATTATCTTGCATTGTTCTTCTTTAGATCAAAAGGTATTATCTTGCATTGTTCTTCTTTAGATCAAAAGGAACCTGGTCAAAATGATCTCACGCTCATTCAAACTCTTCATCATGCCTCATGCCTCCAAGGAGAAGACTGAGGCATAAGAACATTTAACAAGACCAGACTGGGAAGTAGAGCAAAACCGTGGGCTGGAGTGCACGCAGAGGAGCGAAGAGGGAGGGAGCCGGGTGGTAGATGATGTACTCGATCGCAATAGCTTGACAAGACGACGGAGTCAGAAAATAAAAAAAATCTAGGTACTGATTTGCGTCGACGGCCGGGGATGGAGACATCCATTTATGGTGATGGAGTTAACGGAGTGAGCTTATCGACTCCACGGCAGCTGATGGCCCTGGTGCAAATGGTCGCGTTGATAGCTCATTCCTACAAGCAATCCCTACTTTCATAAACTACAATTTGGATTCTTGTTAGGTATTAATAAAATCTGCAACTTAAATCTTAAAAAAATATGTATCTAGTTAATATCATTTTTTTTCAAAATTGAAGGGAAAAATTTAATTTGCAAATTGATTTAATAGTGGTTGAACTCTGTGAGATCTTCTCATTGCTATTACCAAGATTTGACCTTAAAACTTTTTACTAACATAAACAACTCTCAATCATTTGAGCTAACCCACTGGACTCAACATTTCTAATCTTATATAGAGAGAGAGTTTGAGAGGTTTAATGGTTATCTTGTACTATAAATAAATGGTTTCATACATCAAATTGGTGTTTGATTTAATTTGACCTTAAAATAAGATTATGATTCTATATGTTGTGCTTTAATATGAGGAAGGAGTATAATGTGGCGTTTAATATGGAGTTGACACTTGACACTTTAATAAAATAATATAAAATTAAGTAAATAAACATTTTACAATGTTGGTAGTAACCTAAAATGTAAAAATGAAGTTCAACACTTTAATAAAAAATTAAATAAATAAAAAAATTAACTTGGATACTTCTTGCTATGAGATATGAGAATTGAAGATCCATCTTAACTTTGGATGTACCAAGTGGAGAGGTATAAAATCCCTTTAATTGTATACTTTTAAGTAAATTTTTACACTTCAAAATATTTAATCCTTAGTTAAGATGGAGCTATATAGGCGATGAAAAAATCAACAAGATGATCGTGATAATGATGATGATGAGAGCACATATAACTAATAAGTAGATAAAGTTAGTCTTATATAAGTCCCAAGGGTTAGCTCATTGATAAGACGTGCGCACACTCTCTCGGTTCGAGGAGAGGTCAAAGGTTCGAGCTTTGAGTTAGATAAAAAATATTTATAATTATCATTTTACTTCATTAAAAGAAATATTAATGATTAAGTTTTTTTTTATAAAATGACTTACTAAAATGATATTAATTGTTAAAATTAAAAATAAATAAATGTTAAATCGTTAAAAAAAAAATTATACATTAAAAAAAACCATCTAAATAAAGAAGTTTGTTCCCTTATCAACTCGTTAAAAAATCAAGTTTGTTCTCATATCAATTCATTCAATTTTTTAGTTTTAAAGAATAGCCTTTATTTTCTAGCTTAGAAAAACTTTATAACCTATCTCTCTTGAACCATAAAACATATCATGGAAATCATTTGCAAGACCTTATAATAGAATTAAATTGTCCCATTTCATACTCACCAATCCATTAATTGTAAATTAAAATTAAAATTAAACTTTGCTAATAAATTTGTATTGATTTGCACTCATTACGATACATAAAGTATACTATGCATCATTTTCTCGCTCAGAAAACCGTGTAACCCATTTCTTTTCTTCCATAAAACATATCATGACAACCATTTGCAAGACTTTATAATAAAATTACATTGTATCATTTCATTGTTGGTAAACAATCCATTAATTGTAAATGAAAATTCGAATTTAAAAATGAAAATAAATTTGTATTAATTTGCACTAATTAAAAACTAATTAAACTTTGCAAATAAATTTGTATTGATTTGCACTCATTATACTTGAAAAGATTTTAAATTATGCATGATTGATTCAATTTTTTTTTGCATATGTATAGATTTTTAAAAAAATTAACAAATATTTATATATTCTTAAAGAGCTATTTACTATAAAACGATTTTCTATCGAACTTTTTAAAAGGCTATCATATTAATGTTATTACTTTGCCTCTTCATTATGATGTAAAGCTTATGATTTGCACCAAAGATTCCTTGGCTCTTCATACCTAGCTTGATACCATGATATAAAACTTATAAGAAGAAAAGTTGTAGAGATGGAGAAAGTTGACTATTCTTTCGCAATTTGAATAGGTTCTCTTCATTTATATACCTACACAAATCATTAAAATGGTGGTCACCTTATTACACCCTTCTAAAAACCCCAAAAGGACCTTTGAGATCTATAAAAGGCCTCAAAATATCATTATCCTCTTTTTGATATGTGGATACTTTGACAAACGTAACTTTTTTTATTTGAAACGACTTCCTAAATTCAGTAGGAATTTCGTAGGAAGATATAATTCTATTGAATTGGTGGAAATTATGATGTAACTTTTTCTTTAAAGGTTTGGGTTCATTTGAAGATGGATTGACGAATAAGGAAACCATCATCTGTGTGGATAGAGTCCTCAAGGAACTACTATGGAAAGAGGTCACTAACACTTATTAATCTAGATGCTTCATTGTGGGGAGGAGGAGGAGGAGGAGGCATCCAAGCCAAACATCAATTTGACGTATGAAACCCCCTTGTTTGTGGGACAAGGGATCCCCTTTGTGTCGTACGGATTTGAACATATAACCTCCTAGGAGGAAACACATGTTCTTAATTGTTAGGCTTACTCACATTGTATAAATACTTTTATGTTGTTATCCAATGCCTTATCGACACTCCATGAATGTTGTAGTGAATATATCATCATCGCTATATTATCATAATCATAATATATACAACACTTGAAGTTTTACTTTTATGTCCCTAAATTGTCAGTGTTGTGACACAATTATGTTGTTAAAATGTCTCACTTAAAACATAAAATGAAGTTGTAGTTTTAGCTTTATGTCTAAATTGTCAGTTGTTATGAAAATTTTTTCACAAGGGTGAATCCTTCCTTGTTTGTCAGGGGAAAAACCTTGTGGGTTGCAACAAGTCCTCAGTATTAGGTACCCGTTTGTTGGTGGGTGAGTGCTTCAAGTGGTCTTTAGTGAAATGGAACCAAAACAAAGAAAATAAAAACAAAATTAAACAAAATCCAAATGGGTAGGAATGAAAATTCCAACAACCAATAGATGCCAAACCACTTCTTGTATTTTCCAATGCTTAAGCATGTACAACACATTTGAGATTTGAGCTCCAAATAGAGGTGAAAAATCCCTCTAAGGGAGGTTTATCTAGTCCTCACTAGATGTCAAGTGGCTTGAAAAAAAAAGGACAAGAACACTTCCCTGTTGGAAGAAGGTGGCAAGGGAGTTTGGTGAATACCAAACAACAGGGAAAAGGTGATCTATAAGGGAGCTCAAGCACAATTCTAGTAGCATAACCTTGCTATAATTTCTTCCTTATAATAATCATTCCCATGGATTTCTTTTATAGGCCAAGAGGTGGCCAATTAATAACAATATCCCAATGTGAACACAATGATCCATGATCTAGCTCTAAGGTACACAAAAGAGGGCATTTAAGGAAACCAAGTGCGTGAGGAGAGAAAATTCAAATTCTTGGAGGTAATGGAGCTTTCATGAGCCTTTAATGTGCCATTGGTGGGTGAGATCTTGCGGTTTGTGTTAGTTGCGCAGATGTTGAAGAGAAATCTATGCTAGCCGCGTGGGAATTGAACTAATAACACATGTTGTAGTGCATATAAATAGACCATTGACCCTGCAATATTTGCATTTTGACTTCTTTTCAGCATTTTGGACTTATGCTACTTTTTTGGTATTGTGAAAATGTCTTCGATTAGAGACATGTTGTATGTTGATGATGCTTTATCGTGCAATTTGCGAAAAATTTGCATGCGTGCAATATTTCTACAATAACGGATGCCCCCTGATGTATGAGGTTCAAAGGGTACTTTAGGGCAGACTCCTATAGGTATCTCGGGTGAGACCTCACTTGTTGTACAGATGTTTTTGATGGGTTTAAACTTTGTCGGAACAGTACCTTATGTCTTTGTTAGTCTGGTTGAAGTTAAACCTAGGTTAGTTGAGATTGAGCCAAGAAATGGTTCCGTTGCAGGTACTGGGATCATTGTGAAAGGGAAATGCTTTAGCACCCGACGAAGCTTGAGATTCAGGATTGGGTATATCAAAAGGCTCAAAAATTTTCAAAAGAAGAAAGCAAGGGGTCGCGACTGAATCCAAAAGAATGGTTAGGAAGGTTCGTTTATTCGGGTATCCATGAGATTTTATTTAGTGAATTCCTTATTATATTATATGAATGGTTGGAAAGACTAGCACTTCAAAAGAAAATTTTTCAAGGTGGTGAACCTAGGGGTTGGATGCCTCAAATGGTTCAATGACTGGAGAGTGTTAATAATACCATCTCAAGGGATGACGACTTCTTGGTAGATATAATTTTAGAAGGATACATTACTAAGATCGTTGTTGATATGGTTAATTCATATATTGAAGCTGAGAGAGAAATTTTCCAAGGTCTTAGAGGTAGATACCCAAAGTCCTTAAGACTATGGATCAAAATGTTGGTATGTGAAAAAGGATTTTTTCAGATGGAGTCTGACGAGTGAATCATTATACAAGGAGGGCATGGGTAATTCCTAAAAGAAGGCCTAGAAACAATGGGTAGAATGAGATGAGATGTTCCAAGTTGATAACGATACTAATGAAGAGGGTGGCTACCTGAGGAGTGAAAAAATATTTCAATTGAATAAGAGGAGAAGGACTGCGACAAGGAGAGAGAATTGCAGTGTGGCTGGAGGAGGGGACTACGAGTTGGTGCCACAAATCGATGAGGAGTCTTGTGACAAAGAGGAAGAATACCGAATTATTCTGAGGACGAGGAAGAAGTGTTAGATCCGTACCAGAACTGAGGCTATGAAATACATACAACTCTATGTATATCTCCAATATCATAGGTAAGACCTAAAATGGAATCAAAGTGTTTCTTGTCAAATAAGAGTAATAGTAATAGTCAACATAGTGGTCAAATAATTCCTACTAGTGGTCCATCTAATTGGGGTTCATGAGTACCCAAAAGGAACATAATGGTTTGGTACGACATGAAGTTACCTATATTTAACAGACATGGGTTGGAAGACCCTAAACAACACTGGTTTTTGCGTGAATTTTTATGGGCTATGGGATAGTCCAGATGAGGCAGTAAAAAAGGCCCAGATGGTCATGACCTTCAGAGGTCATTCTCTTGATTGGTATATGAAGTTCTCTGTGGTTCCTACAGGAAGTCCTTAGAAGTCATTAGATTATATCTAATATGGGTTAATAAATGAATTTAAGAAACCAAAATTTGAGTCGCAGTGCATCACAGAGTTGAAGGAGATTAAGTAATCACCGAGCGAATTTGTATGGGATTTTGACGAGAGATTCAAGTCCATGATGGATAAGGTAAGTTTTTAGATGTATAATGTTCAACATAAGGAGTGTTTTATTGTTGCATTGTTATGTCATATCCGTGTTCCTTTAATGCAACAAAATATAGTATCATAGGAAAAATATTTAGAGCTTGCAATGAAATTAGAAGTGCCACCAATCGGAGAAACTAGTGTGGGAATGGTGCAAATCTAGTCGCAATTGGATAATGTTTCATTGCATATCTAGGATATCAAGAAGGGAAAAGAGATTCACAAATAAATTTGGTGCACAAGATGTAAAATAGAAGGCCATCATAAAGATTTATGCCTAGCATTTTTGGATTACCTTGCTTATGGTGCTCCAAATCCATTAAGTACACAAGGGATGCCATGGTGCAGAGTCTTTGAAACAAGAGGGAACCACTCAGAAGAATGTTTGTATCTACATAGGATAGTGAGTAAAACTACCAGTATCTATTGTAAGTTTTGTCGATCTGTGGGCCATGATGAGAAATACTGGAGGACATATCCATTACTACAGGAAAAGACAATGGATACATATTTAATGAAGAATGATGAGAAAATGCAAGCTGAGAGATCACATAAACAGTTCCCTCAAACCAAGGTGGTGACGCCTCTATAGGTTGAGGTAGAGGAGGAGGATTTGGTTGAGGAAGAAGTCAGGTCACCTTCTATAATTATGGACAACTAGGACACTATTCTAGATATTGTATAGATCCTACATCGACATGCTTGTATTGTAAAGCACTGGATCACACCATTAAGGAATGTCCATATCTTATTACTAAATGGAAAGCCAGGGGCAACGAGAATCAGAACCGTCTCCCAAATGCAAATCAAAAAAATTCAGAAGACTCTAGCTGAGCATTGAGAAAAACCACCAACTATTGCTATCCTGATAAGGGGAGTAACTGCGATTGAGGATGATAAAGGATAGCCATGGCACACCATGAGAGTACGACCTCTAGTACAAAAGAAAGTACCACTTGATGTCTAGAAAGAAAAAAGGGTCTTCCTCGAAGCACAAAATGAGTTTGTTAATAGAAACGACACCTTGACTTCTATTGTTCCTTTGATATCCATCGAAGTTCCAGTATTCAACGTGCCACCGAGTCTTAACCAACCGATTCCAGAGAAGTCATAAAAAAGGGAAAGTATCCTAAAGAATTGATTAAAAAGTTTTTTATCCCTTGTTAAGGATGAAGATGCTCTGATGGAGCTATCAACTTTAGTAGAATAACTTGAAAAAGATCTTTGATGGGAGAAGAATGTTACTCATATCCATAAAAGTAGGAAAACTAGCTGAGATCTACACATGAATTCTCAAATAGGAGATTATGATATATATTTTATTATTCTTGACTTGGGTTCAAATTTCAACATTTTCACAAAACAAACATGAGAAAGAATGGGGAAGACCAAGTTAGTGTGGTTTCCTGTCCAACTGAGGTTATCTAACTAGTTGAAGGTCATGCCTATTGGTCGATTACCAAAATTTCTTGTCAAGGCGGAAGGGATATGAACCTATGCATACTTTGAAGTAATAGAGATCATTGATGATATGAATCCTTATCCAACACTTTTGAGGATCGACTGGGATATTGAGAACCAGAATATCATTAATTTAAAAAAGAGGATCTTGTCATTTGAAGACTCAAAGATGCAAGTAGTTTCTTCAATTGATCCATCGGAAGGCCAACGTTATGTTAATTCAGTAAGAGGTGAGTTCCATGAAGGGTATTTGGATAATATTTATAATATCTCATATACACTAGATGATTATATAAATCCTACAATTGATGGTAAATTGAGTTGCTGGAGTGTTAATTCATGTTCATCATATTCAAGTAAATGCTTGGAAAATTTGTAGAACCGGTTGTATGAAGCATTGATGAGGAAATGTGTAAGAATCACAAAATATTTACAATGGGCGGAACTAAGGCATGTGCTCTTCCTACTTATGAGGGATTACCTAATTTGGACACTTTTATTGCAGAATTCGAAGTTAAGGTATTGGAACCACCATGATTGCTAGCTATTCATGTGGAGAGAATATTCCTTATATTGGTTATAGGTATACTATATTGACGAGCCCTAACAACCATTTTGATAATTGTTATGTGACATTGAAGCCGGTTCCCAAGAAGGAATGGGTACATTTGTTCATACATACCTTGGACACGATACCAAGAAATTGGTATACGTCGATCAAATTGTGAAGATGAACTATAGATTGGGATGAATTGGCTAATAGTTTCAAGCACACTTTTATATTTTCCGATAAAATTCTGCCAATTGATGCGTCCCTACAAGTTATTAAAGCCAATATTTTTTTGGAAGTCTATGTTCCGGTGTTAAGTCTACCACAATTGAATGCAACATTTCAGAATCTAATGGAGTGTTACAACATATCCATCAAAACTGAGGTTGATTATCCATGATACATTCACATTCCATAATTTGTAGGCAGGCATTCAAGGGACTAGGTTTTTCATCTGACAATTTTTCGAAGCCCCTTAAAATAAAGAAGGTAATAATTGGTTCTCCTGAAAAATCCAAAGTTTGCAAATACTGTGGATTACTAAGATGACGATACTGTTGATAAATTCACTTACTTATTGCATGAATTCCAAGACCTATTCCTGATAAAGTTTTCTGGAATGAAAGAAATTGTTGGGGATTTGGATGAAATGAAGATTAGGGAAAATTTTATGGGCGAATTATAGCCCATGGGCGAAATTAAAGGGGTCACCAAAAAGTTGTGGGCGATTTTTCAACATAGGAAAGGTTTTTTTAATTTTAATATATTAGCCCATTATTTATAAAATCCCTAACTATATTAAATACATTAGCCAATTTCGATAAAAACCTAAAGTCAAATTTCGCCCTGTGGAAGAAACCCAAAATCGCGCACTCACCCAGATTTTCGGGTAATGGAGAAGAGGCACTCCTGGTTCGCCCTGATATTCGGTGATGGAGCAAACTTGCTGTTGGTTCGCCCTGATTTCCTGTGTGATGGAGGAAACAACTGTGGGTTCACCATCAATTTATGGATCTTAGGAGCAATTGTTTCAGAATATCCTCTTAACGGAGTGATTTTGACTGTTTCAGCCCCAAATTTGGGAAAAAATCCCTATATAATGTGGGTTTGGACTCTTGACTCTGCCACTCTGCTTTAAGCTTCTGATTCTGGACTCTGCACAGTGCACACTACGATTCTGCTTCAAGCTTTCGATTCTGGACTCTGCGACTCTGCTTCAAGCTTCTGAATCCTGATCTAGACTCTGCACAATGCATTACAGAGGTTAGTAACAAGTACAACCCTTCTAGCTCTTCCTTTTCAAATTTTACGTGGAACCCTTCTAGCTCTTCCTTTTCAAATTTTAATGGAACCCTCATCAAATCCACGAACAAGCCAACCATTATCTCCAAATATATTTCGGTTAACTAAACAATGGTCTCCCTTGTATCTCTATGATATGCATGCCATCGAATATGTTGGATGGATTGGTGGAGGCCTCAGAAGTATTATAGCTCTATTAGTTAGCAAAAAATAGATACATCATCGTTTTCAATTGTCTAACTCCCAATCCTGCATATGAAGAATCAGATGGTCTGCCAAGAAGGTAGTTCATATATATTTCAAGGAATAATACATTTATATAATAGATTGGGCTTAACTTGTAGTTTAGCTTGGATGGATTGGTTGAGGCCTCAGAAGTATCATAGCTCAATTAGTTAGCAAAAAGTAGGTACATCATCATTTTCAATTGTCTAACTCCCAATACTGCATATGAAGAATCAGATGGTCTGCCAAGAAGGTAGTTCATATATATTTCAATGCATAATACATTTATATAATAGATTGGGCTTAACTTGCAGTTTAGCTTGGATGGATTGGTTGAGGCCTTAGAAGTATCATAGCTCAATTAGTTAGCAAAAAATAGGTGCATCATCGTTTTCAATTGTCTAACTCTCAATCCTGGATATGAAGAATCTGATGGTCTGCCAAGAAGGTAGTTCATATATATATTTCAACGCATAATACATTTATATAATAGATTGGGCTTAACTTGCAGTTTAGCTTGGATTTAGGATTTGACTTGTAGATTAGCTTGGGGTTCATGATGGCTTGTAGTTTGTTATAACAAACAAAAGGTTAAGGCTTAGTTGTAAGCATTGGAATGTGAAAACATATGTATAAAGGAGTTTTGTGATATGGAGGTGATATTTACATTCAAATGTGGATATGGAGAATGGCTATCTGAAGAGTCACATTGCAAATATTTTGTGCAAAAGAGGTACTTAACTATGAGAAGTTAAGGCCCAAGGGCCCTTTTTAGTTACTCCGTAGTCTATTTTTATGTATATAGTCCATGAAGGCAAACCAAGGGAAGCCATGGGAGGGTAGGGATTCAAACATTGATCTCACAAGAGGGTAAATGGTTAAGATAAGGGGAAAAATTCATTGGCAAGGAAAATGATTAAAGTATGAGGAAATAGAGGCTATGAGAGGTAAGGTTGGGCATCCGACCAATAACATCCATAAAACCATCATATTTGGTTCTAAGCTTCTTGGGACAAGGAGATGAAGGTTCATTATCTCAAACATTACTATGCCCTGTCTGTGCTAGTTCATTATCTTGAAAATTACTATGCTCTGTCCTTGTTGGCTCAACATTCTGTTTTTTAAGCTCATCAGTTTGTTTTATAGGATCCACATTCTATATTTTAGGGGCAACACTATGTTTTTCAGGCTCAACATTTTGTTTCTTATGCTCAATATTATGTTTCTTATTACTCGTACTCCTAGTAATTCTTCTATTGGTCATATGAGAAGCCTACCCATGTCTCTCCGTTACAGGTTTAACTCTAGAAATATCTCCATATATAATGAATTCTTTGAATTCTTGGAGGTAGGGGTCATCGCTATTATTTCCATCTTCTCAAGAACAACGTTCAGTCCCTGGGATATCTCATCATGTGAAATAACACCATGGAGTATAGAGGGTCCATGAAATCATCATGTATTGCATTGAAGTGCTTCTTGAAATTTGAAGCCCACAATTCACTACAATACACATGTATAAGGAGCATACTAGGGTTCTAGTCCCAACCCATTAGAGGAAATAAATTTGTAGAACAAACTTAATAAAAAAAAGGTAGGCATGTAAAAGCCTTTTTTTCACTCCTCGGTAATCTTTTATCACTCTCATAGTGTTTGGGATATTGAACTATAGGATATGCACCCAATTGAATACCTGCCATATTTCAGCTGAGTGGTGAGCTAATGGCATCTAACAATCATGGTAGCTAACAATCGATGCATAAATTTTGAAGTATTGCACTAGGTATATCTGATTTTCCTTTTCTATGAAAGTATTATCTTCATCTTGCCATTATTTAGCGACTTCAACCAAGTTAGGTTTTTTTTCTCTAAAGGTTTACATGAACGGTTTACTTAGTATACCTTCAAGCTTTCACAGTTTATACATCCGACCAATAACATCCATCTCACATCATCATTATAGGGTAAGGTTGCAAGCCTAGAGGCGATAAATAAGAGCATCACTCTTTTTGATGTTATGAAACAATGAAAGGTCTTTATCATCTTTCAGGAAACAGTAATTTCAAAAATAAAATTTTATGCCTAGAGTTCAACAGATTCTTCCAAAAAACCTTCAGCCTTATAGGCCCATAGTGCATACAAAATTTTCAGAAAGTTCATATGGCTATACAACTTAACAAATTGCCCTAGTAATAATATGCATTTGAAAAACATATAATAATTACATATTTATGAGAAAACATGGCCACTATGGTTTTCATCCATGTACTGGTCATTTTGAGCCTGAGCCTAAACCTAGGAGCTTGAACCATCAAATCTTCCCATAGTAGTCTGTTGGACTATCTCTTCTTTGATTTCTTTTATGACCATGCAATGCCCAACATAAGACAGGTTGCCTTGGGTGAAAATCGAGAACATATTGAAATGCATTTGTCTTTCATTGAAAAGGTGCTCTATCTTTTCCCCTTGTGCCCTAACTTTGGTTTCACGCCCATCACACTTCTTGTTCTGTTGCTCCATATGGTTGTTCATATGGTCAATGGACTGTTTCATTCCTTCCATCTGGGAATTCATCCTCTTCAACATCTTCTTAATGTTCATAATTTCACTAAGGGATTCTGCCGTATCCATTCTCAGTTTAGAGAATGAACCATCTCTTTCTCAGTCTGCTTGAATGAGCATGCGTAGCATTTCCAAGGCTTAAAAAATATAGAGCAGTTTACAAAAAGGAGGGAGGGTGAGCAGTGTAGAGTGCTCTCCTACAATTTGAACTAAACCAACGATCTAAAACTTCCAACAGGAATTTTCCCCAGTTTGAAAGTAGAGAGCCAACCACTGTAAACTTACCAATTTATCCCACTTGATTGGAAATCCGGGGTTGGGTCTTTAACTCTCGGTCTCTCACAACAGCTGCATCAACACCCCATTCCACAATATTGAACACAATCCCACTTGCATTACCAAAACTAGAGCAGAGAGCCATAATGCACAACTTGAATGCAAAGGAGGATAAGGTGAGGTGGAGTTAATTAATTTTTAGGGCTGTTGTGGCCGCTATTGCTCTTGTGCACAGGTTTGGAATTTTTTTTAAGACTGTTCTTTAACTGCTGCTATGTGAAAACTCACCAAAAATGTTCAGAATCTGGTCAACAATGAATATCTTCCCTCTTTTGTGGTTGTTAATTAATTTTATAGGGCCGCAACGTGCCCATAATTTCTTAGAATTGTCTCAGCCTAGGTTTTTAGCACGTTTTTAGGGTCTAAAATTATCCAAGATTTGTCTTTCAGGCTAAAGTCATGCCCAAAAAATGCTGTAGGTGGTTGTGGCTTATCATTTTGGGGCTGTGATGTGACTTTTGACCGTTGTTTGCACTCAAAATCATCTAAAGTTCCCTGATCTGATGGCGATGATGAGTTGCTGTTGTTTCACCCATAAAACACCTCTCTATGACTGTTTGGGTTTCTGATTGAGGGCTGTAATGTGCCCAGAGTCCAGACCTCTGTTTTGTGGCTGTTTGATCATTTGATGACTAAATCATGCACATATTTAGAGATTCAGTGTTTTTTTATCGCTATTAAGGGGCTGAAATATGCCCAGGTTCACCTAAATTGTAGATGAGGCCGTCTTATGACTGTTTCTATCCACAAACTTTCCCAGATTTGGGGGTATAGTGCTATTTATAGTCACAGGTCCTACCCAGAATTGGAATAATTATTCTTACTGCTTCCTAGGAGGTCATAAAATAGGGTTGCAAATAGCTTGGAGAAGAGAGATGAGGCTGGAGGTTCCATACTATGCACAAGTGACCATAAATTTACCACAAATTAACCTTTGATTTCACTGTTGGATGCCATAAATATCTCCTATTAGGGATTCAACTGTAGGCTGGAAATGATCCTATATTCACAAGTCATGTACTATGAATAAAACACAACATTCAAAAGCCTAGTTTTTCTTTAAGCATTCTAAACACTCATTCCACTTGGATGCTGGTAAATACACACTCCATTAAACTATGGGATGATAAACTTTTAGGAATGGAGTTAAGAAATAAACTTGAATGGATACCCTTGCACAATTGGATGTCAAAAAATCAGCTTCATTCATTATTAGATATCTCTAAGTGGGATGTTGAAGAAACATAGATTAACTAAAAAAGTATAAACCTTCCTGAGGGTTTGAAAGAGCAATGGGAAATATTGAAAATACTTTTACGTAGAAAAACACCTATAAATATTTCATAGAGTGACAAGAGGGTATGGGGGGAGCAAACTTCAGAACTATATAGTCAAGGTAGGGTATCTACAATGAAAATTATCTGGAATATTGATTCTTCTAATTTTCCTTGTATTTTTTCTTTTTCCTTTTTGGAATCCATTCATTATTTGTGGTTTTTTGAGTCAATCTCTTCCACCTCTATCAAATTATCACCATTGCACAGAGTTTACACTAGTTTTATTGACATGATACATTTTTTCACTTGAGAGAATAACTAACAATCACATATATAGCGATCCAAGCTTTGACATCTAAATAATTATCATGCAAGTTAATTGACATGACAAGTTTCTTTCCCTTTCTGGTTATATAAACTAAGATGAGCAGGTATTATTGGCAATTACTACCTCCTGGTAAAGACACGGGCTATTCCTCGTAGCATAACTTCCTTTCTAACATGAACCAACTGGCTCTTGGCTGCCCTACCTTTTGAATCTACTAGCTCTAGTTCAAATACTATGGGCGGTGCGTGCTTTGGTGTTGGTTCTTCGTTAGGAATAGAACCTACTTACATTTTGTTAATACCTAAGGCTAGAGGATTTTTGTTTAACTTGGAGGGGCTTATTAGGAAACTTACTGCTCATGGCTCTCGCCCCTATAGTCAATCAATACCAATCAATCATCAATGCACTTCTCCTTGCTTGGCAATGGGTTCCTTTCCTGTGTTCTAAGATGGGATATGTATTTCTCATTTTTCTCATTAATCTAAGGTAAATAATCCTCCTGCCCTGCTCTCCATCCTCAAACTCCTAAACATCATTAGGTGCCATAATTGCTTTGATTTCTTTTATTTATGGATGGTGCCTGCACAGCAAGGGGAGTTGGCTTACCGACATGGGACACATGTTTACTTTATACCACTGAATGCTATCACAATGTTGACTTACATTGATATGCAATGAGAGGAGATGAGTTCCAATTGATGATGATTTATTTTTAGGAGCTGGATTATGAGTATTCGGGGGTATTCTGTCGGGATATGAAGAAGGAAAGGAGAGGGATGGAATCAATTTTAGGTTGAGTGCCTTGATCCTTGCTCGCTTTTTGAGCTTGACAAAATAAACTACCCAATGAAGAGAGAAGGAACCTAAGGTACCCACATACCCGAGTCACCTTCACGACATACCTGAGAGGAGAGAAAATGCCCCCCATGTTCATAATTTCCGATCATAGCCGACCTGTGGTCAACAATAGATAGTAAAAGCCAGGAGGTCATTCTAAGCCGGTCATCCAATAGTCCATCATTGTTTATAGACACTAATACAGGTGTCTGTCTATTCTAGGTACTCACTGGTAGTGATACTCGTTGCTGGTAGTCCATGCCTGGTTTCAATGGCAGGTGGAAATAGATTGCTTGCTTTTATTTTTCTCTCTTTGGGAAATGATAGCCCCTCATATATCACACACTGTCACTGCCAGTCAACCAATAGCTGATTCAATGTTAGGTGACAATGTAATCAATCCCATGAGTAAATTTCAGGTGTTTCTTCAATAGTTTATTCTAGAGTTTATGCTGATACTACATGCTGCTATGAGTTGATACCAGATTTCCATCCAAATGTTGATGCTATTACTCAATGCCCGATATTCAATGCCAGGAGTCCATGTCTTCTTGTAACTTTTTGAACCGATGGATGATACTACTTATAATGCACCAAAAATTTAGAATTCATTCCTTCAATCCAAATTTATACGTCGTGATCCTAGGCGTAAGTGAGGTGTAGGCTCGAGGGCATAGAACATACGAGAGAATATCCTTATTGTATGTAATAGCTCTAGAGACAAGCAGTAGTATGTAGCTATAAGTAGTATACTATAGCTGTAGAGCGCTGTAGTCACCTTATTAGAAATAAATCTATAGCTTGAGACCTTCCTTCATCCACCGATCCTGAAACCTGCCCTATATAACTTTAAACCTAGCTTCCTTCCAGCTTCTCCCTACCAGCTTCCTTCAATTTAAGTTCTTACCACCTTATTTTGAGTAACAACTGTTTATAGTCTTGATGGTCTAATCACCCCCAGTCAAAGAACTTATGGTTAATCCTAATAAAGAAAAAATCAACATGCAGTTCACCTCATTCTCAATGCTTAGCCGCCCTCATTTCATATCAACGTAAGTAAGTATATTGATTTCGAGTTCTTGAACCCGGATGGATCATCATACCTTTGTAACTACTAACAACACCACTTTTATTTATTAAATACACCTCACCATATGAATAGTGAGTGGGTTTCACCCCGTTTGGGAAAGGTTTTTTATATTGACCACTGGAACCATTGCTTAGAAGCTAAAAGTGGGGCAGAATAAAGAGAACTTGCACTCCTTCAAGTCATTACAGAAAATCATCTTAAGAACAACAATACAATAGGTCCTAGAGTTGAAAAATGTAGGCACATAATAAATCAAATCACAAGCAAAGGTAAATATGCATTTTAGGAATTACCAAAGTTGCATGGTGAAAACAGGAAATTCACACACTAGGTAGGATAACATATGATTCACTTTTGAAGAAATTATTATGAACGATATTTGATTTGTAATCTATAAATTATGTGATCTTTCATTATACAAGTTTCTATGTGTTATGGTTTTATCCTTCAGGGATTTTGGATTTTGGAAATATTTTCATCTTAATATCGATTTGAGGGGGATTAGTGAATCACAAAAGTACTAGAAGTTTCAAGCTCTCTTGGATTTCCAAGGGATTTTTTTAATGTGCTTTGGATCCTTCTTCTACCCAACTAACTATGATAATGAAATGTTAAAAACAACTAACTAAATGCCTGCAAACATATCCAAAATTCTACCAAGAGAACTAGGATAACAAAACATTAAATCTCACGAGCTCTTTTGTCTTTGTATGTCGATACCTTGTTGAAAATTGGAAGAAATATTGAGTAGATTATAGAAAACTTATAGTTATTACAAGATTTTAAAAGTGGAAAAGATTTCCTTCTAAAACTTGCGAGAACAAGAAAATGCATAAACCAACAATGAAAAAGAGAAAAGGAAAGGAGTGGCTTTATGTTTATGTTTACAAATTATTGGGAAAATTTATGTTTACATATTATTTTCTTTGAAGTTTTTGTTGGAAGGTTGATCTATGTATACAGTCCCTTTCTGCAAGAGACCAAGTTCCTATTAGTTTGGGAATATAGGAAACAATGTCTTGAAAATAGCAACAATTTGTTGCAAAAGTAACTTGGGTAGAAGGAAAAATAAACTAAAATTCATTAAATTAACAAATAATTACCTTTTAAGGTTCATTGAAAGTATGGAAAAAGGAGTGATAATGTGGAAAAGAGAAGATGTTAAAATAAGTCGAGAGGACAACTGGAACTGAAAATAACATCAAATAGAAATCCCAACACCAAGCTTGAGATTTTTCCTTCCCTTATGCAAACAAAATATGTGTAGCTAATGTTCTAATATCAAAAGTTTCAAAATCGACAAAACTTTATTAATGTTGCAACTGTGTCAAGTTCCAGTGCCAATAGTTATGTTTGTAACATTGGATCCCTTTCTTTTCTTATATGCCCTGAGTTTGTTTTTCAATGTCTTGTTATGCATGGCTAAACATTGAATTCGTCTGTACCATGTCTTGCTAAGTTTCCTTGATTTCTTGTTCTTTTCCATTAATTTCTCAAGTTCCTCTTGTAACTCAAAGCTCCTTTTCTTGACAACCTTGTTTTCATTCTTCAAATGCCTATCCAAGGTCTTAAATTCTTCAATTTCTACCTTTAACTTTTCATTTTTCTTATTTTTATTCCTTAATTTTGATGATCCTAAATTTCTCGAGACATTGGAGTATATCGTTTACTTCAAAGGTTCAACAAACCATGTGGTATCTTCAAAATTGTTGAATACTAGTGATGATGGCTCAGCATAGTAAGATAGTTCACGATCAGGGATCTGAAAACCATCATATTTGGTTCTAAGCTTCTTGGGCCAAGGAGATGAAGGTTCAATATCTCAAACATTACTATGCCCTATCCATGCTAGTTCGTTATCTTGAAAATTACTATGCCCTGTCCTTGTTGGCTTAACATTCTGTTTTTTAAGCTCATCAGTTTGTTTTATAGGCTCCACATTCTATCTTTTAGGGGAAACACTATGTTTTTCAGGCTCAACATTTTGTTTCTTATGCTCAATATTATGTTTCTTATGCCATCTTATTACTCATATTCCTAGTAATTCTTCTATTGGTCATATGAGCAGCCTGTTCATGTCTCTCCTTTACATTTTTAACTCTAGAAATATCTCCATATATAATGAAGTCTTTGAATTCTTGGAGGCAGGGGTCATCGCTATTATTTCCATCATCATGCTCAGGAACAACGTTCAGTCCCTAGGATATCTCATCATGTGAAATAACACCATGGGGTATAGAGGGTCCATGAAATCGTCATGTATTGCATTGAAGTGCTTTTTGAAATTTGAAGCCCACAATTCACTACAATACACATGTACAAGGAGCATACTAGGGTTCTAGTCCCAAACCATTAAAGGAAATAAATTCATAGAAAAAACTTAATAAAAAAAAAGGTAGGCATGTAAAAGCCTTGTTTTTCACTCCTCGGTAATCTTTTATCACTTTCACAGTGTTTGGGATATTGAACTATAGGATATGCACCCAATTGCATACCTACCATATTTTAGCTGAGTGGTGAGATAATGGCATCTAACAATCACGGTAGCTAACAATCGATGCATAAATTTGAATTATTGCACTAGTTATATCTGATTTTCCTTTTCTGTGAAATTATTCTCTTCATCCTGCCATTATTTGGCGACTTCAACCAAGTTAGGGATAAGGTGAGGATGAGTTAATTAATTTTTAGGGCTGTTGTGGATGCTATTTCTCTCGTGCACAGGTTTGGAAATTTTTTTAAGGCTGTTCTTTAATTGCTGCTATGTGAAAACTCACCAAAAATGTTTAGAATCTAGTCAACATTGAATATCTTCCCTCATTTTTGGTTGTTAATTAATTTTATAGGGCTGCAACGTGCCCAAAATTTCTTAGAATTGGCTCAGCCTAGGTTTTTAGGGTCTGAAATTATCCAAGATTTGTCTTTTAGGCTAAATTCATGCCGAAAAAATGATGTAGGTGGCTATGGATTATCATTTTGGGGCTGTGATGTGACTTTTGACCACTGTTTGCACTCAGAATTGTCTAAAGTTCCTTGATCTGATGGCGATTCTAAGTTGATGTTGTTTCACCCATAAAATACCTCTCTATGACTGTTTGGGTTTCTAATTGAGCGCTGTAATGTGCCTAGAGTCCAGACCTTTGTTTTGTGGTTGTTTGATCATTTGATGACTAAATCATGCACATATTTGGAGATTCAGTGTTTTTGATCACTATTAAAGGGCTGAAATATGCCCAGGTTCACCTAAATTGTAGATGAGGCCATCTTATCACTGTTTCTATCCACAAACTTTCCTAGATTTGGGGGTTTACTGCTGTTTATAGTCACAGGTCCTACCCAGAATTGGAGTAATTCTTCTTACTGCTTCCTAGGAGGTCATAAAATAGGGCTGAAAATACTTGGAGAAGAGAGACGAGGCTGGAGGTTCCATACTGTGCACATGTGGCCATAATTTACCACAATTAACCTTTGATTTCACTGTTGGATGCCATAAATATCTTCTGCTTGTTTAATGATCAAATTACATCTTCATAAGGTCAGTGTAGCTTTTAAGTTTGGGTTAAATACTAGAATCATTAGGTTATATTGGTGGTGCAATACTTTCATGTAGTTGTATCCAACTAGTGTCATTTATAAAATTAAGGATAGATCCTTCAACTCTGTTGTTAATGTTTATGGGTTCGTTGGTGAGAACATTCATACCATGGGCATGCTTCAGTCCTAAACAGTATGGGGAGAAATACAATTGGATATGGGAATATTTGGAAAAGGAATTTTATCAGTTGTGATCTTTCTCTTCCCTATCAGGATCAGGATTTGGGGTATGTGTTGCCTACAATACCGTGGAATGCTCTAGAAGTCATTGGTTTTAGGACTGTCATCTGCTTCTGGGAGATACTAAAGTAAGTCTCTTTCATACTGACGAATATTCTCTTTACTTAGACGTAGTGGATGAGGTATGCTTGGGAGGAATAATCACCTTTTCCAATTTTCTTTGAGAGTCTCTAATTATCGATATTCCAATTTCTTTTGATTTATTCCATTTAAATATTCTATATTCTCTCTGGCATACTTTGTTTTATCTACCGGGCTTATTTCCACTTTCCTCATTTTGTCTTTAGCTGATTTGTAGGTTTCCATTTATGCTTTCATCAGCTCACAAAAATCCCATTTAGTCATGAAAAAATATGAAATCCTATCTCACACCTCCTAATTTACTCTTATGAGTAATTCTTGTCCTTGGGAATCTATTTGTAAATATGCCACCTAACCCTTAAGGCCACCAATGTCACTTTTTAAATCTGATATATTCCATCACATTTCTTACTTATACCCCCCTATGGCTTTACTATTTTGTCATTTCTCTGATTAAGTTCCTCTTACAAATACTTTATGTTAGTGTCTTTATCCTCTTCTACTCTTATTGGTTTTGGAATGATGTCGGATTCCTCCATATCATCAAAATTTACCACCTATACCTACATTTTAGGCTATTCAAGGTCTCTTGTACTTGGGATGCCCTACTCATGGTATGTGGTAGCTTGCTTTGCTTCTAAGGAAACTATTTGTGACTTAAGCTCATTTACTTATTTATCTCTATCTATAGCTAAACCCTAAAAATAAATCATGATAGCATAGTTCCTTTCATTTTCTTCATGTGATCTTGCCTTCAATATGGATTTTGCACTGGCTCCACTATTTGGATATTTAACTTCTTTTTTTATTTTCTATCTCAAAATCCTTTCTTTCAAAATGTTTGTAGCAAGTGCACTATCATCTAGATTTGCACGTAAGGACATTATATTCTCTTCAAAAATTTTAATTATCACCTA
Organism: Pseudotsuga menziesii; assembly: GCA_001517045.1. Taxonomy (NCBI): domain Eukaryota; kingdom Viridiplantae; phylum Streptophyta; class Pinopsida; order Pinales; family Pinaceae; genus Pseudotsuga; species Pseudotsuga menziesii. The sequence goes on from LPNX011198952.1 coordinate 102,685, forward strand.
CTTGGATTTCACTGTTGTTTTATCCGCTTTCCACATGTCTTCAAATTTCTAAAGAGCCATTATGAACTTATTTTATGTTTTGGAAGATTAAATAACCTCATTGCATATTATGTCACTAGCTTATATGAAGAAACCAACTTTGTCTATTTTCTGAAAATTATTAAAGTGCATCTGCTATTCATTTTCTCTATAGTAACTCATGCTTATTAGATTTGGGAATGTAGGTTGCACTACAAACCATCTTAAGACATCATTTTGATTGTCAGCAGCTGCAATTAATATTTTACCTGCTACTCCCACTTATTGTCTTGCTTCTTTTGACATTCTTACATTCCTTTCTCTTAATTCATTGTATTTGGATTGTACGTCTGTGGGAAATCATACTTGATGATGATGGATCTGATGATGAAATCTTTATGATCCTGGGTTCTATGAATTCTAGAGTATGGTAATGAGTGAATTTTATGGGTAATCCTACTTCGTTATATGGAAGAGCTGGAATTATGTCCATTAACGCTTTGGGAAGATTCTTATATGGATCTTTTGATATTGATCCTTATTTTACCATGGATTTATTTAATGGGTGCTTTTGGCCAACGTCATCAATGTCCATATCTGAAACTCTTTCTTCAACTTCCCTCTTTTGTCCATATTGTTTTTTTTATCCCTTTGCTCTTTGAGTCTTCTTTGAGCTATCTAAAATTTTTCCCAACTCTGCAGGTTGGGTATGTTCTACCATTTTGGTCTGGGATTGGAATCATAAGAAAAATTCTTCTTCTCAATTCTCATGTTTGAAATAAACCCTTGGAGACCAAAATCAAAATATTTTTCTCTCTTCACATTTAAATTCCTCAAATAGCTTTCCAACTTCTACAGTGCTCCTAGCCTCTTGAACTAGAAAGGGAAAAGTCTCAACGAAGATTAAAATTTTAGTGGTGTCTATAGTGGCCAAAGTGTCTCTCATCCACCTTGAACTACTACCTAGAATATTCTATGCAAAAACTCTTGGTATGAGGAAATATGGAAGTTGATAAGGTTCTTCTTCAAAACCATAAAACACTATCTTTGTGTATTCCTCAAAGAGGAAGTAGTCTCTTGTTGCAGTCTAAGGTGTGGACTAGAGAAATTTCTTATTCTTTGGAAACATTCTAGGGGGATTTGCGCCATGAATGATACTTTATTCTATCTTCATGAATTTATTTGTAAATTCACCAAAATTGGCATTGTTATTCCTTCTTAAAAATAATTCACACCACTTGAAAAGTAGAAGGGGGGGTAACTTTCTCATTAACCATATTTAAATTCATACCTTTTAAATATTCATAATTATGATGAAAAAAATAAAAGAGGAAAGAATGATATATGTGTAGAGCCATGCCATGGATTTCATCCATTTTTTCTTGAATGTTTCTAAGAGACTGCAAAGGTCATACCTGGGGAAATTGCAGGCAGACATAGGAGTAAAAATTAAAAGAAATCCTAGGGATAATTCATCAACCTATTCATCATGTTCATATGAAATAAATGTACATATCAATAATATGGATTTCCTAGATGACTCAGAAGATAGAATTGACTCATATGGTGGAGTTGTTTCAGGGATACCAATTCCTTTATCCAAATGTTGAATAAGGAACATGTTTCAATATAAAGGGATGAGGTCTCTCTAAGCAGTAGACAAGGCTCTTTCATCAAGGATTTGGAATTTCAAAAACTCAGGGATGGAAAACATTTTCTGTAAAATATGGACGCCTATAAAACATAGGACAATAAACATATTTGATGACATAATGGAAGTTTTACTAGGAAAGTATTGCTTCGAACACAAGGCCACAAATTCAGGGAAATATACTCATTTACGACATATAGTTTTGTTCAAGTTAGAATCCCATAGGTGCAAGTGGTCTTGGTTTAGATTGTCTAAATACTTTACTTCTTCTAGTATGAATTTAGGTCGGCATTGTATGTTTTTGTATTGTATACCCCAGCTTGTCTATCCATTAAATGTTCATCGCCAGCAAACAAGGATTTCGAACTAAAGATTTTGGAAGATTGTTCCATGGATAGGATTCACCGTGTACTTGGATGATATTTAATAGGTTATGAGATTTCTGAATTAGGGCACACATACTATATTCTCAAGCAATTCAATGATTTGGGGAAAATGAGTAGTATGTGAAACTACCCAAAATGGTAGTCGGTAGCTTCTTCTCCAAGAATGTTCTAGATGATTGAGACTATTTTGAGTTGGGTCTTCTTCTCTACAACCAATGGTAATGGTAAAATAAGGCCAAGTTTATGATGGTAAAATAATGCCAAGGTGGCCTACTTCCAATACCCATTGGGAAAATAAAATACATTTAGGAAACAAACAGAATGTGTTGAATATGAACAATGTTTGCTCTTGTCTATAGGAGTTACTTTTACACTACCACCATGTAGTCATGTACTCTTTTAGTCCCATTGACCCACTTTTAATGGTCATTTGTTAGACATTAATAAAATTATCTTATCTCATCTTATCATCAATTTCTATAGTTTGTTTAGATTTTCAATTGCCAGTAGTTCTTGAAGGTAGTTGTTTGATCTTGTCTTGAATTTCTTTTGTCCGTCAATGTGAAATAGTGCAAAAATACAAATTTTGTATGATTTTATTGTGTTGGGTCAATAAATCACCATTATTTGAGTATGATGGTAATTTCTGATTGAACAAACATAATGGAAACTTCTATTTGGTGTCTGTCTGTAACTGTTTTGTATTAGAATATTTTGGTACTCATTATTTGCAAGTCGTATTTTCTTCCAAAGCCTAAATTCAGAATAATTACCCTTTGTATATCCTTCAATCGAATGGATATCTTCCTCTACTTACCGAGATGCTTACTGTTGCATTCCAATAGCTTGAATTTATGTCCCTATGAAATACAAGGCCATTGACCTGAATAGTATAAGCTAAACTTTTAGCTGGCATCTTTGTCTCTAACTATTTTATTTTGGAGTGTTTTACTAGTCATTGCGTGCAAATTGTAGTTTTATGCCAATGCCTAAATTCAGATTAATGCAACCTTTCAATGTCCTTCAATTACATGAATATCTTTTTTGGGTTTCTATTCAATCGTCTAAGGGGTAGGTACTTTAAGAGTTACAGAGTGCATTGCTTATAAAGCAACTTCACTGTCCTTTTTGACTTCCTCATGCTTTAGGGGTGTGATAATACCCTGTTTACTTCCTTCACCCTTTTTGGTGCTGGGAACAACGTATTTGACTGTATGGACAACTCTTGAAAAATTTGGTCAACCTTTGGGTAGTAGTCTAACTCTTTAGGCTCACCTCCAAATCTATAATCTCTTAAACTTTTAGAGTAAGAATAGAACAACTATTATAATTTTATGAAGAAAAGTAAAACAACTTCACTTGTAAATATTTAGGCATAAATAAGTTCTGGAACATAAGTCATTCTAGAAAACTTCTTGTTGCTGCTAGACCACTCCTAGAACACAAGTCATTCTAAATTCCTAATTTTTCAACCTAGTGACTATATATATATACATAATCTTGAAACAAATCAACAAACATTGGTAAAAATGACGGCGACTAGAAAAAAATATATATAAAAAGACAAATCAACAAAACTTGGTAAAAATGACCTAGTGACTTGAAAAATGAATTCCACTTATGTTGTCTACTTTGACCACATTCCACACTAGCATGAACATATTCCTGTAGTATATTAGGGAGGAATAAAATTCCATCTTGGTTATAAAATGAATTCCACTTCTGTTGTCTGCTTTGACCGCATTCCACACTAGCACAAACATATTCCTGTAGTATATTAGGGAGGAATACAATTCTAAGTTGCATGAATTATAATAAACATTATAATATTCCTTCATAAATGATAATGCACGTTTGTTGAATGAATATCTTGAAATTTGATTAGTAATGTTTGCTTATTTTGCTTATTCCTTTGATTTATTTAATGAGATAATGGTATAATATTTTTCAAAGCATTCTAGAGTTGTGGTGGAATTCTATGTGGAATAGATCAATTCACAGCAACCATATCAATCACCTTCAAACATTTCAGTAAAAAAACAAGGACGTTGTTAGCACTGGAATTGAACCAAAGGTCACGGAAGGCTCGTTCCCAGGTAACAACAGAACCACTTTCAAAGAAAGAACTGGCCTTCTGCTCTTCCGAGAGGGATCTCTCACCAAATATTAACAATGCCAAATATGTACAAGTGAAAATATAAATAGTTTGTAAGATTGGTTGAAACAGAACATAGGACCATTGGGCGATGGAGTCAAGATGTGGAATGCAGATGACATAACTTTTGCAGGGTGATTTCAACACAGACGCAAGATAGCCATTCATTCATAGTCAAATTATAACTTTCTGGTGGAAAAGGAAGAGAAAGAACAAACCATTAACACAAAGCATTAAAGAATGAATTCTGTATTAACTTTAGAAGAAAGCTTTAGTGGATATCTGAAACAACAAACAGAGCATAGCATGTATGAATTCCAAACTGTTATACACTTATTTCAGACATGAAAGAAAACATAATATGGGAGATAAACTGGAAAACATTCACATGATAAAGGAAGCAAGATACTGTAACACAAACAGCACACGAATCCCTATGAACAACACCGACTTCGGCTCTGCAACTTTATTAAAAGGTTCTTGAAAGCATACAACACAAAAATTATATTGGTTCCAAAACTTTCTCCTTCTTCAGGAGGTACATTTATGGTATTTTTTGGAATTCCAAAACCGAAATTCGGGAATCAAAATTTGTTACAATTGAATAATATCTTCTAACAAACTCTAATGTGGTGTATCTCCCACGATTTACATAAGACAAAAATAAAATGCGGACTACTAGAACAGGCTAAAAATTCCCCTCCTGCATATCCCAGATGGTGATGGCTATGTGAAAAATGAAAGATATGTTCCCAACAAAACCCATGTCTTAGTTTCTTCTGATTCAGCTCCAACTCCTCAGGATCGGATTTTGAAACTGATGACTCACACAGTAAACCTGCAAATTTCTGGAAAAATACCTTGTGAATATCCTTTAAATTCTCCCAACTTGTGATACCTGTGTAAATAATGAAGGAGTTTTTTGAAGGTAGGCTTGTCATGAATAAAAACCTCTCTTCATTTCCTGAAATTCAACTCCATTTGGCTGGAACAATTCTTTGAATTTGATGTCTGAAACAATCCTTTGGAAAACCCTAAAAAATGGCCTGTAGAACTCACTTTGTTTCTACTAAACCATAGGACCTGTGCAAAAAATGAGAGAGGTTATTGTATATAGGTGTGTTATGAAGAAACACCTCTCTCCATTTCTGAAAAATCATCTTAGTTCGGCAGGAACAATTGATTTAAAATAATGACCAAAACAGTCATTTTCGTAAAAAAACAACAACCATGCTCTACTGCTTTAATTCTGAATTGAGCTCATTTGATCCACAATTAGTACAATGTTCATGAGAATTGCTTTTTTTTCCAACCTCCCTTCACATTCACCCAACGAAATTATTTTAAGCGGTTGATCAGTTTGATTGGACAATGGATGTTTACCACGTGTGTGAACTTGCATGCATCATAAAAATTTTGCTCATCTCAAAACCTAATTTCTCCTTGCTAGTTGACAACGTGTAATTTGTTTTATCCATGGATTTTCCTCACATGTCAATCTGACCGTCAAAACCTATCTACCATTTGACTTCAATTCGTTGATTTGAAATTTTAATTAATCCGTGCAAGTTAATATGGCGAAATTGACCTGAGCCGCATATCTCTTCCATCTGTTGGTTTGACTGTCCATCCCATCCATTGTTTAACATCATTTCGCAGATCTGAAATTTTAATTAACCTGTGCTTGTTCCTGTAGCGGAATAAATTTGAATCGTTGGATGATTTTGGGCCTTGATTTGTGTTGTTGATCCATTGTGCTTCTGCATGAATTTTAATAAGAAATTTCTTTTAGATAATACTCAAGCATATGAATGGAACACTCTCTGATGGCTGCATCACTTTTGATTTTTGCAACGATGTAGTTAGAATCTTGAATGTACATCACTCTAGATGTATTTTCCATGCGTTATCCAACAGTTCCCGCAATGCTGCAAATAAAAAAAATGACCTCCCCCAAATTATGTTGCATAGCACATGATGAGTTGAAAGATAAATGTTATTTTTATCCAAACCATATGCAATTTTCGTTACAATTGGCTCGTTTATATACAAGCAATATTTAACCCAACGATTACATATCATTCTTGTTAATCCATGTTTTTATTTTCTTTTTTCTATTTTTTCTATTTCTCATAATATGCCTTTATCCCACATGCAAAAGGGGTGTATTCATTTTGACCTTTATATACTTCAGCAGTTTTAATGTTTAGCAAGGAACAAAACAATGTAGTGCTCCTTGAGAGGTTGGTGCTTGGAATTTGATTTGAGTGCGTGGACCCCATGTGATGTGACCTGGTTCTTGGAAAGGTTGGAAACAAACTGTAACTGCAGACTTGAACTTTAAAACCGAAACTAAAATAAAAAAATGAAACTGAAAACAACTGAACTTTAAAACCGAAACTAAAATAAAAAATGAAACTGAAAACAAACTGAAAATTGCTGAATGGAATGCTCACCATGTCGAGCTTATTCATATTTACTCCCATAAACCAACTTTTTCTTCATGCTTGATAAAAAACAGAATTGAAAGGCCTAATGGCACAAGGTTATAATAAATAAATTTATCTTTACAGTAGAGATATAACCAGCCATTACCATTGCCAAGATTCTCCATGTACTTTGCCACTGGATCATAAAAACATCACAAGACTTGAACTTTAAAACCGAAACTAAAATAAAAAATGAAACTGAAAACAAACTGAAAATTGCTGAATGGAATGCTCACCATGTCGAGCTTATTCATATTTACTCACCTACCCTACTTACTAAGCATCAATGCTCAATCAAGTAACTTCTGACTTCCAATGAAGCCACTCAAGCAAATGATCCCATAAACCCACTTTTTCTTCATGCTTGATAAAAAACAGAATTGAAAGGCCTAATGGCACAAGGTTATAATAAATAAATTTATCTTTACAGTAGAGATATAACCAGCCATTACCATTGCCAAGATTCTCCATGTACTTTGCCACTGGATCATAAAAACATCACAACCTTCAAAAAATTCAGCCATTTGCTTACCATGCGAAAGCTGCTCGAGAAGTAACTCCGTTTGCAAATTGTCAAATTGTTTTTTAAAAGATCCTTGACAAGAATGCTCATGAGAATCCTCAACCAAGACATCTACATATTCATTCAAAATTTATGATTTTACAACTTCATTCTTTTCATGCATTTCAAAAGAAATACCACTATGTTCCTCAACATGATCAAGGAAACAAACTTCTTTTCGACAAAAAAATTCTGAATTTGAAAAACAAAAAGAAACATCCATTTGAGAACCCCCATCTTCTTCTTCGTTATTCAATTCTTCTTTTCATACTGTTGGTTTTTCTAAAGGTTGGGATTGATTGCATAACTGTCCTTCCCGCTCATCATCCATTCCAAGGAAATTTATACAAAACTAAAAATAGAAAAGCTGTAAACAAAAAACCCTCAAGAACCATCAGCCTTCACCTGACAAGCAAGCTATGCTGGTATTCAGATACACAACTAGTATATTTATGACCTGTAAATAGTTATTGACTGTAAACAACAGTCTGTCAGACTTAATGTCCATAGAACAAGAACATAATAGGACTGAAATAGTGGAAAATAGCACTAGGAACATCGGAGAAGTTCTCCAATTCAATATTTTAAGTTTCAAAAGATAAATAAGAATATTACATTATTATACCATTTTTTAACAAAAATTTAAATATTTTTCTTTTATTAAATGTAAATAAAATTGGTTAAAAAATTAAAAATTTCAAATTTTATTTCCTCTTCCTTCTCAACTTTTATATATTTATATTTATTTATATATTTATATAATTATTTATCTTTTTTTATTTATTATCTTATTAGTTGAAATAAATTTAGATTATTTTATTTTTTTATCTTACCATTATACCCTTAGTATTAGGTGCAAGTCTCGAACTAAGGGATTTGAACACTAAACCTTTCATTTACAACCAATTTCAACAATTCCACTTTAACACTTCTTTTGCCCTCATCAACAATATTATTTTGTTTTTAATTGTTATTGTTTGAATTAATGGTAACTCAAAATTAAATATTCCTTATTCCAATTTTTATATATATTTTTATCTCTGTTAATATTTTATTGTAACCTAATTGTATTAATTTTTATTTTAAGTTTTTCTTTCGTGTTCTTGCTCTCATGTCCCTTTTATTTCTATCTCTATTTTTAGAATATGTTTTTCATTTTTATTATAAAACATTGTAAACTTTTTATTATTATTTCATAATTTATTTTTATTTTTATTTTTAATATGTTATTCATTAAATACAAAATAAAATTGTTTTTATTATTATTTCATAATTATTTCTTTCTATTTTTAATATTTTATTCATTAAATACAAAATAAAACTGTTTATTTTATTTTATTTTATTTTTTGATTATTTTAAGATAAAACCCTTTTAGATTTTTAATAATTTATTTTTAAACATAAATTTTTTTTTCTAATAAATTATCATTATAATAAATTAATTTTATCAAATATTACAACCATTTATAAAATAAATTAAATAAATTTACAACAATAACCTTCAGAAATATATGGTATGATAATACATTGTCCTTCCTTACTTTTAATTAATACTTCTAAATTACTAGTCCAACCTTTTAAATAAAGTCCCCTTATATGACCATTGACCAACATGCCAAAAACAAAGAGAAACTCCCACAAGAGTACATTACAGTACATACGGATATAGTATAGGCAATTATATTATTTTGTCCATTGAAAACCTTCGATTCCCAGTCCCAATACACATGTAAACGTGTATATTGTAATTTGTCTTCGACTCCCAATCCCAATACACATGTAAACGTGTATATTGCAATTTGCAATTTGCAATTTGTCATCTTGTGATTTTCTGACTCCGCTGTCTTGTCAGGTCAAGGAGTCATTGCGATCTACTACGTCCATCTATCGCTGGGCTCCCTCCCTCCTCGCTCCTGCATGCACTCCATGCCATGGCCTTGCTCTGCTTCTTGGTCTCATCTTGTTAAATGTTTTTATTTCTCAACAGCTCACATGGCTTTCAGTCATTTGCAGAACTCCTTGTAATGTCTGCGGTAAATTTTCAAGGTTGCAGATCTTCTGAGCTTGAGATAGGGTTGTATTGTTCGCCAGATTAGGCTCAGAAGATCTTCCTTCCAAAGAGAACTTGACGATGGATAATGATTCTTCTACTTCATCAATTCCAATAAATGATAGAGTATTTGATGCATCGTATAAGAAGGCGGGTACATCTACAATTGTGAGTACTTGCCACAGATTGGCTCTTCAACTTACAAAAATGTTAGAGAGTGTATTCTTGTTGTGAACGCGGGGCGGGCTGTTAAAATTGGTTTATAATAACTTGTCTTTCATTCTCAGCTAGGCTTAAAGGAGGCACCTAGTAACTCATTTCTTTTCTAGTCTTGTTCGCTCAGTTCATTTTCCTCTTAAACGATATTCAAGGTTTGCATTTTGCATAATCTGCTTTATTTGGTTGTGTTGTTCCTAATACTTTCGAAGGTTATACCTTTAAATCAACTCTTCAGTTTCCTTAGATCCTGTTTATATTTTTGGTCATGATTGCCCATGCAAAATAAAACATCTCCTTCAAATTAAACTTCCATTTTGGTATGTGCACGGTTTACTTTGCTAAGTTACTGCAACTGCATCTATTTCCCATGCTTTTGCTTTGTGTTTCTGTTCTAGTTAAAAACTTTCTGCTAAATAAAAAATATGATTGCTCTGCTTGATTATATATAATATACGAAATGTTAATTAAAAATACATGAGCAATTTTGATGGAACGGAGGTTCCAGGGTTCGAAGTGCACAGTTGAACCAAAGAGGATAATTCAACAGCTAATCACACAGTACCAAAGAAAAATGCCCACTGTGAATTTTAAAGAAGCATTTTACAAAACTCCACAAACAAAGAATTCGTGTAGGTACAACAAATTAACCAAAACTCACAGCAGAATTCAATTCTTGTATTAATCAAAACAAAAGTGAACCAGCATTAAGTTATATAACAATTTATTCCCACATATATAATTATATCAATTTCTCTCCGCCATTTCACACAGAGGGCTTGTAGGCCTCCTCCTCCTTCAAAACTCCATTTACTATAGC
>LPNX011199010.1:1182-89095 GCA_001517045.1 Pseudotsuga menziesii
TTGCTACAATTTGCAACACTATGTAGAAAAAATGCAGTATCTTGGTTCTTCTATGAAGCAACATCCTGAGACTGTGCATGCGAACATCTCTAAATAAAATAATTATTTATCAAGGAATTTTCCTCTTTGGAAGAAGAAGAATATGCTCAACTAAATCATAAGCATAGACGACTGCAAGATGAAAATTAGACCCATGTAGAGCAGCTGAGATCAACTGATGAGAGAGAAAAAGTGCTTGAGAATTCGAACCATGTGAGGAAATCCCAAGAAACTTATATATTGCATCCTTGAATATCAAACCATGTGAGGTAAAATCAGATACAAGTGTTAGGAGCAAGTGTCCAGGCGAATGCAGAATGTCTCCATCTTTACTAGTTCCATGAGGAGATGAGCATGCGATCAAATAGGAAGGTAGAGAAGCCATGGGAGTGTGCAGAGCGAATGATTGAGCTCAATAATATGATATAGCTTCAAAATAACCAATTATTCACAAAATATAATATCAGCAAACTCGTGAGAGAAAACTGACATCAAATCCCCAACAACAATTTTGAATGAGACTTTTGGTACTTGATTTTTCACACCAAAATTAATGAGAACAACTACAAAAATGATTGGAGGCTCTTGAAACTTAAAACCTGAACCAAAGAAGGCCATATCAGATCCAAATAAGGTCACATCAGATCCAAGAGTGTGGAACAAATCCAAGTGCCCCACTGAGATTGTATATACACAATTTTCTCCTTCTTCAACAAAACTCTGAGTATTGATATTGCATGCAATCATGTAGGAATTTGTTGGAATCTCTATATCAAAGAGAGTGAATGGATCACTCCTAAAATATGATATTTCTTTTGAAACATCCAAAGTATTACTTTTCTTCTCACCAGCAGCAACATTAGAGATAGAGAAATCAATTTCCTCTTCATTTTCTAAAGCAATCACTACCACAAACTTTGCACAAAATTTAGAATAGAACATTCACTGGAGAATGTTTGCATAGAATGGAAGGAGAGTTTTTCTTCAATAACATATATTCAAATGTCTTCTTATGGATCAACTATATGATAAGATGATATATCAGTAATCTCATAAACTTCCGGAGCAACAAGAGAAGGAGTCACTCCAAGGATACTTTCTTCAATTCGAATTGACTGTGTTAAAGTTTCTGCTTCTTCTTCATATTGAAAAACTTCATCGGAGAGAATAGAGGCATAGAATTTTGAAGAAAGAACTCTTGTGGTTCTGGGTGTGCTCTCCAAATTGTTATAATGATCATCATTGTGCTTTACAAAGGTTCTATCCAATTCTGTCTAGAGATCCATTGGGTATTCAACAGAATCAATAAGGTAGCACAAGCTTGGAGAAAAGGCCAGACATATTGTTCCAAAATCTCTATCACCATCATTTATCCAGTCATTCTCATATTCATAAGACTCTTTACCAAGTCCAATAGATACCTCATAGATACCTTGTCTCTTTAGAGATGAAATCATCTTCAATTTCCATTCTGAATATCTTGTGAATGGAGTAAGAAGAGGAACTAATAATCTCGAATCCATGTGAAGTTGTGACTGCAAAATATCACTGCAAAACCAAAATCAATTTACAATCATGTCAAAATAAAGCCTTCCATCTTGACATGTACACTTTCTCAGGGTTCGTCACACATGCAGATACTTCTCTGGACGAATCCAGAGTTAGCAATGCACACTTTGCAGGATTTATGTTGAAACCCAGCTGCTTCTGGTGTACAATGGATATTGGACAAACTTGTTGCTAGCCTGAACAAGGATTTGATACCATTTTTGAATTATTGTTCCATTGATCTACAGACAATGAGTGCAATTGAATTGTATAAATTTGTAGTGGAATGGAATGAAAAATATACACTGAACAAGACAAATTTCATAGAAATATGATAAGAATTTCTCATTAAAATTACAATATTATCTTCATTAATCCCATCAGTATACACCAATGTTACATAAAGGAGAATTCGAATCATATGGATATGATTCGAATCTACCTACTCAATCTTATATGATTGGCTAACTAGAAGTGTCTAAATCACTATCGAAGCTCACTAGTCTAACTCCAGATGTCTAATTTAGTCTATCAATTAGTTAAACCAGTTAAAATGATGAGGTAGGTGAGAATAAGTGCCTAATCCCATGCAACCATGTAAGACTTGCACTAACTGAACTAAAAGACATATAACTGAATGTAACTAGAGGTTAACTTAGCTTAACTAGGTACTTACCGCAACCAACTGATGAAGACTGTTGGTGGCACTCAAAGTGGCTCCTAAATTGTAGGGATTAGTCTCAGATGCACATAAACTGATGCATGAACATGCAGTCAATTGCAATTAACCTCTATATGTGTTCCCCACACTCTAGTGGTTGGCACTGGTGGAACTAATAACCCAAGTGGACCCAATGGTACTAGTGGACCCAATATCAAGTAATGACTCTTAAGTTGGGAAAATATGATCTAATAGACTATGTACAGACAAGGGAGGATTATAAATCCTCACATGTTGTTCTTTCTATTTTTCTTAATAATTGGCATGCATAGGTTCAATTACACGAGTTTAAATATTACATTAGGTATCGACAAAACGTTATTGGTTTCAAGGGGATTCCTTCGTTTCTAGGGTTGATATCATTCTGATAGAGCAAGTTTATCTTGGGTTTGTGATCAACCTAGTTTTAATGGGAGATTTGTAACAATGATTATTTTGTGAAAGTAGTTCCAAAATCGACATTGAGAAATTTAATAGTAAAATATTTGAGCTATGGAAGCTCAAAATGGAGGAGCTTCTTGTAAACAAAGAACATTGGATCACTATAGATCTTGGTTCTATACCTACGTAGTGGTAGACTAGATGAATTTATATAGGAAGACCAAGAGTATGATTTTCTTATCCCTTGTAGAATCCATATTACAAAATGCCCCAAGAGAATATAAAAATAAGGAATTAAGGGAGTTTCAATATTAATTTAAGTCCTTGGTAAACAAACTTTTTATTTGAAATAAGTTGTATCTCATGAAGATGAACGATGGTGACTCCATGATAGAAAATCTCAATACCTTTAACACTGTGGTAAGTCAATTTTTGTTTGTTGATATTAAATTTTTTGAAGGCCATAAGTGGATTAGTCTCTTGTGTTCTTTTCCAGATTCACATGATAACCTAGTGTAGCTATTGGGATTAATACACCACATCAAAGCTTGAAAATGTGATCATATCCTTCTTGTTAGTAGATGAGGTGGAAAACCATGGATTTCCATACAAAGGATGTCATATTTGACATAAATAAAAAATTATTTAGGGGGCATATCTAAATCTAAAGGTGGATCTAAATCTCTAGAATAATCTATAAGGAAACATTGGAAATGTTGTAATGTTGGGCATTATAAGAAATTTTTTAGATAAAAACACGTTGATAAAACCAAGAAATTTGATCATGATCATTATACAAAAGGAAAGGCCTCCTAATATCAAGGATGACATGTGTGTGAAAGTTTTATCCGCAACACTTATCATCTACAACTACACATTCAAATCATTATGCATGGCTGATGAACTCTTGTGTGTATTTTCATATGACTTCTCATTAGGAGTGGTTTTGTGCATATAAAAAGTATAATGGAGGTGATGTCTTCCTTAAAGATGGATCAATAGCCAAGATCGCAGGATGTGGATGGGTCCAATTGTTGCTTAAAGATGGATAGGCTAGAACCATTCTAGATGTTTTCCATATTTGAGGTTTGACCATATACTTTATATTTACGAGTAAGATGGGTGATGTAGGTGTGCAAACTATATTTAAAAATTATACATGCAAGATGGTTCAAGGATAAATAGTGTTGTTGAGGGGAGTTTGGATTGAGACTATGTATAATCTATTAAGAAGCACCATCACTAATAGGTGTAACAATAACATTGTTCTTGAGAATGGAAATGATAGAACTCATACTCTTCCTATAGATAAGACAATGTTATAGCTTTAGAGAATTGGACATATTGGAGAGAAACACTTTCGTATTTGCATAATAAAGGTATGGTTGAAGGTATCCTTCATTTTTCTTTATATTTTTATTTCTATGAAAAATTTGTATATGGTAAATAGAATTGGGTGAGATTCTAATATAGTATTACAAGGGAAAAAGGGATCCTAGAGCTAATACATAGTGATGTGTTTGGATTTGTACTCGTTTCATCTCTGGGAGGATCTCGATACTATGTCTCATTTATAAATGATTTTTCTAGGAAAACATGGTTTCGTTTATTGAAGAAGATATAGGAGGTTTTCATCAATTGAAAGAGTTAAAATCTCTTATAGGAAACCATAAAAATAAATAAAAGTGTTAAGGATTGATAATGGGGGAGTGTCTCATGGGTAATACTTTGAGTAATTCTATAAATAGTGAAAAATAAAACAGAAACTTACAAATTTGTACACACCTCAATAGAATGGAGTAGCAAAAAGGATAAATAGGGAATTGATAGAAAATGAAAGAAATATGGTTTGTGCTGGAGACACATAATTTTTTTGGGGTAGAGGAAATATATATTACATGCTATTTGATCAATTGATCACTGACATCAACATTGGTTGATAAGACTCCTCATGAGGCATGGTCTAGCAAGAAATCCTCTCTTCTAAATATCATAGTTTTTGGTTTCAATGTTTTTTGTGCATGTTACAAGAGAGAAAAAGGGGAAAGATGGACAATATATTAGAGAAATGTATCTTTAAGTTATATATATGGAGTGAAAGAATATTACACACTTTGGAATCTAGTAATAAGGAAGACTATTTTTAGTTGTGATGTGATCTCTTGATAAGTTAACAATACTACCAAGCATGAAAATGAACAAAGAGAAGACGAACTTGAGAAATTAGAGTTTGAGATAGAGAATGGAGGATTTGAATCAATGGATGCAAATGAGTTAGACAAATAAAATGAAGAGGAGTAAATTCATAACTTGGTTGTGAGGATATCTATTCGAGCAACAAGGAAAACATAAAAATATGCTCCACCAAATTTTTGTTCCGACTTTGTTTTATTTTCTATTGAAGATGACCCTAGAACTATTTGAGAGGCAATTAATTATGGGGGGGTTAAAATTTGGAATAAGGATATGGTAGAAGAAATTTATGGCTTGAACAAAAATGAGGCAAGTGACTTGGTTAATTTATCCAATGGAAGAAAACATGTTGGTAGAAAATGGTTGTTCAAGAAGAAGCTCAACATATAAGGTAGAGTGGAGAAGTACAAAGATCACTTGGTAGAAAAAGTATATTCCTGGGTGGAGGGAATTTAATTTAGTGATATCTTCTCTCCCATTGTGAAATTGAATTCTATTAGAGTTATATTGTCTCTTTCTTCATCCTTTGATCTCGAAGTAGAACATATGCATGCCGAGATAGTGTTGCTGCATGGGGTCATGAAAGAAGAAATCTACATGAAAAAACCTAGAGGTTTCATAGTGAAGCTAAGAAGGAGTTGGTTTGCAAGATTAAAAAAAATTCGCATAAAGTAGTCCCCTAGAATGTGATATAAAAAATTTTGATATTTGCATGCTAGGACTACGGCTTGTGAGAAGAAAGGTTTATCACCATGTGTATTCCAAGTATGTTGGTGATAAATTTATTTTAGTATTATATGTTGATGATATCTTGCTAATAGAAATCAACAAGGATATCATCAAAGAGACCAAGTCCCACATGAAGGATCTCCATATTGTAAAGTTTATTTTGGGCATAGATATTAAAAGAGATCGTGTATGTAGGAAACTTTGGTTAAACTAGAGGAAGTATGTTGAGACCATTTTGGAGAGGTTTAATAGGTAGGATTATATATCGGTCAATGAATTCATATAGGTATAAATTTATATGTTAAACAATATCACAAGGAAAATGAAGAGGTAGAGGACATGTCCCATGATCCCTATGTTGGCGTTATTAGTAGTTTGATGTATGCAATAGTCTATACTGGACTATAGGTTGTCCATGTAGTGGGATTTTTGAGTAGAGATATGTCAAAACCAATGGTCAAAAACAAGGAAGGAGCACTATAAAACTATAAAGGGAGTCTCTAGGAATATTGTTTAATAGAATTATAGATTATGTGCTTTGTTACCAAAAAGAATATGGAACTAGACATATGGTTTTGGATGCAAACTAAGATGGATATTTTGATTGCATAAGATTTACAAGTGGTTATATATTTAACCTATTTGGAGGAGAAATTAGTTGGATGAGCAAGAGATAGGCTGTAGTTGCACTTTCAAAAACAAAAATTGAATACTTGGCAACCGCCCGTGCATGAAAGGAAGTTGTATGTTTGTCTAGATTGTGTTTAGGTATTGGGATTGTATAGCAAGTGGTAAGGTTAATTTGTGATAATATAAGTGTAATCCTTCTGGGAAAGAGCCTTGCTTAGAATTCTAACATAAATCCTATTGACATGCAGGACCACTTTAAGAGAGACATGGTTGAAGACAAGAAATTTTTTCTAGAGAATGTTGTGGATTTATTGTTGAAGTCTATTAGTATTGATAATTTCTCTTGGTGTAAATAAATAATGGACATTCCAACCCTGAACCAATAACCTTATAAAATTTGGCCCCATATTTTGCAACATTCTTTGCATGTGGACCATACTATGTGAAAATCCAACAACCATATTAGATGGTTTGTTTTTGGTCCATTTTGACTTGTTTTTGTGCTTTTCTTTTACCAATATATTTTTATCTATCGTAATCTAATTTTGTTTAAGGGATCAGAGTTGTATTCTAAATCAATTTTGGCATATTGGTGTTTTGGATGCTACATAATATTTAAATATTGTATTGTCAATGGTCAAGTTAGTACAACCATAAGATAGAGGTATGACTCTAAGTTAGGTTGGTTTATTGGCTAAGGGTTTATAGGATAAATCTTTGTGTACTGTGTGTGCCATTTTTGTTCTTTCTATTTTTCTTAAGAATCCATATGCATTTCTTCACATGCATAGGTTTAAAACTTACATTTACAATGATGATTTTTGTTTATTTCGAATGACACTTGATGAATTTATTGTTGACTTTAGTAAGTTACTTACACCTTTTATTGTACTTAGCTTGTGCACTTTAATAACTATGCCAAAATGCTTCCCCACCAAACCTCTTATATGCAATCAATAATTGGTTTAATAAGTTAATGGAAATGGATGGCTTCATTTAAGGTACATTGTGGAAAACAAATGAGTCATAGGTTGAGGCTTGGCAATAGAGGATTACGTTGATCCCATGGACCCCTTTTCCTCTTCCCCTCTAATGGAATCATAACCTTTATCATGCACTTCATAGCCATCTTAGACAGTTAATATTATATCCCAACATTAATATTTGCATAACTTGAGTTTATTTCAGCAAGTGAGGCTTAATACTTGCATAGCTTGAGTTCATTTCAGCAAGTCTAGCATGTCGTCCATGTAAATATATTTACATTTACTTCCTCTCCATTAATCACTAATTGGGAATTGGCCTTGGAATTTGCTCTCAATTCAATCACACTAGCATATTTAAGCCATTTACATATGGGCTCTATTATTTAAGTTAGCAAAGATGAACTTATGTCGTTATAATCACACACTTACAATTTATATAATAATTATTTTAATTCATTTAAAAAAAAAACTATAACTTGTTATTCAAAGATAGATTCAAAGTTCTAATAACTTTTACAAAATGTTTCTTCAACCAAAAGAAATATCTATTTTTAGACTACAACTCTATCAAGTAATATATAAATACAAATTAATCATATGAGAACTATGAGAAAGCATGTCTTTTTTATCTTATCACTATCCTCCATACATCACAAAATGTAACACTAAGCACCAAAAACTAAATTAAAACTCTAGACATTTCTAGAAAACTTATAAAGTTGAATGTGTGAAGTTGGTGGACTTTTTAGATTCAATTGGATTTAAAAAAACTAATCACGTTTATGCTACTCTTTCCTTTCTCAACCAATTCATAAAAAATAATATGTCCCACTACTAGACACTAAACTCTACATCCTATAAAAATTCAAATCCATCATCATTACATTAAGACCTTGAAAAATTGCAGTAACACTTAGCTTACTAATTTTAATTTTATTTTGAAAAAATAGTGTCTCACTAGTACTATCTGTTATATACAAATTTGTCATTTTACTTATATTGATTCAATCATTTAGGTATTCAAAAGCTGCAATAAGATGGATATATACCATATCATTTTTGCCAAAAAATAAAATGTCAATGTTAGAAAAAATCAAAATTGAGTTAATTGTGAACATTTTCAATAACTTTTTTTTTATATATTTGAAAATGTGATTCAATTACCTACTTTTCATATCTTTCTTCCATGTAAGATTCACTGGATAGGTATATCAAAATATAAATACCCATGTAAACTAAAAGATGTCTGTTTTTCAATTATTTAGCTTGCACTCTTATCACTCTTGAGTCTTATTTTAACCGGGATCATTAAAATATAGTATGTTTACAACAGATCACTGAAATTCCTTCAGTTAAGAAATCAAGATATTATATTTTTATCATTCCGATGAGGATCTTTTCTTTCATTCTAAAACTCTAACCTAAACCAGTCATTAAAAACTATTTACCTATTGACCACAGCTTAACCTACAAAACCCGTTTATCCATGGTGAAATGTAGGACGCCTCCTACATGGAAAGGTCACGGGTTCAAATCCCATGGATACCAAAAAAATCCAACCATGTTAAGGGTTGGTGCGATCCCCAGATTATTTTGACAGCCTAAATGCTCTTGATAACTAAGCCAATAACAAACCAAAAATTCTTCTACTTTCTACTTACACTACTTACACCACACAAAAGAAGAAAGAAAAAACAAACGGACAAAAGCCAAAGCCAAAAAGTAAATCCATGAACACCCAAATCACAACAAGTGTTAAAAAAATTGTAACTGTCATCTACAGTGATCTATTTCATGCTACCCATATAGTGATCTATTTCCTGCAACCCAAACAATATAGGTTGCAAAAGCCATTAGCGCTGTCATAAAGATCTTCCCTACATTATTCATTATTCTACCCATATCAGTACAGTTTCAGGGTGGTAGAACAGTTCTCTACCTGGGCAGTCCTGCTGAATATATTGAAATTAACATTGCAAGACGAATATATAATTGCTCGCTTCTTGAAAATATGCAGCAGATTAAATCTCCCTGGAATCGTCGTGGAGACGCTTACTGTCAGATTCCCAGACATCCCATCGGCAATTAGCAGATCGGAATTGGACATCAGATCGTCAATGAACACCGTGGCCGCGACATTCATATGGGTCGTCTTGTCGGCCTCAATATTCCCGGCTGGTATTGCGGCCTGCCCCGCCTTCGAGCCACGGTAGGAGATGAGAACGGTGCTGCCGGCGAACTGGAAGCTGGCGGCTTTGTTGGGGTTCTTGATCGAGATTTCTGCAACGATCGTTACGTTCAGGCGGAGCTTCATCATGATCCGATGAGTCCGATGCACGGCGTAGCTCAGGGATTCCAGTGTCGGGGAGTTGAAGCTTATCTTGGGCTCCTTGATTTTGAACACCGTCAGCGCCAGAGCCAGAGCCACGACGATTATCAAGACCACGAAGAAGCTTGCGACACAGTAGCAGTGTCGTTGGCGTGGCTTCTTGGGCTGCCGTTGCGCTTGCTGAATCGCCAGCTTCGGCTCGTCGGCGCTCCGTAGAGGTTTGGTTTCTGCCATCGCCGGGAATTGACGCGGGACGGCCGAAGTGAAATTCTTTTACGCGCTTCAAGATGTGAAGGCTGTAATGGTGACGACGATCTTGTTTACTGGCATTTTGGGATGAGGAGCACAGTGCTGCCCATGATCGAGGAGTGGACGACTCGTGCGTCATATTTTATTTTATTTAATACCAATAATCGCAACTTGCAAGTCACCAATTTAAGTAACCAAAATTAGTTAATTTGATTTTTCTGGTTAAAGTTTTAGAATCCAAGGATGTTACTTGGATTTAGTGATCTAGTCTAGCTTTAGCTCCACACTTGGATTTAGTGATCTTCTTTAGCTTGAACTTTACTAGTGTACAAGTGTAGGTTTTAACTTTACTAGTGTGTAGGTTTTCTACTCTATCTTTAGCTTTTCATTCATGTGCAAGTGCAGGTTTTGGTTGAAAAAAAAAACATCATTTGTTTTATAATTTAGATTTAAGTTTAAATTTTTAATTGTGGTTTTTAATTTATATTTTTTTAATTATGTTTTATAGTTTAAATTTATATTTTTTGGTTTTTGTGTGTATTCAATGTGGTTCATAATCTGAGAGAGCTTGCTAAGTGGATCTAAGCCAAGGGGCCCACCCAAAGGGGTCTTAACCTTGAAGGACCCAAAGAATTGAACGGTAGACCTTGACTATAAAATATAATTTTAATTATCTGCCAAAACAAATGTCGGTCACAAAAAAAAATAAAAAATAAAAAATTGAATTATCCGTACAAAAAAAAATTGTCGGTGAGAAAAACAACACAATATGGGAGAGATGTTGTAATGTTCTTACCTAACAAAATAAAATAAAAAATAAAAAATTGAATTATCCGCAAAAAAAATGTTGGCCTTGTCCTAAACAACCCATTGTTTTATTGTACTTGCAAATGGTTTTAAGACAATGTGCAAGGCCTCTTAGACAACCCATGGTTTTAGGAGGGCCTTGCCCATGGTTTTAAAATCATATATGGGGGAGATGTTGTAATGTTAGTTCCTAACAAAATAAAAAATCTTAAAAAATATTATATGTTGGCCATAAATAATATTAAATATTAATAATAAAAATATTATATACCCACCATAAATAATATTAAATATTAATAATAAAAATATTATATGTTGAACTTAGATAAAAAGATGTGTATTTTGGTTTGAATCAAATCAAGGAAATAAGAGGTTTGCACCTCCACACATTTGATCCATCTCGACCCTTGATAGAGCCTAGGATTTGGATCTATGCTAGTATATATATACATATATATTATTTATTATATACATATATATGTATATTATTTGTATATATTATATATGTGTGTATTCAATAGTAACTTAAATTCCATGATTATAGAGTTAAAGTTAAATATACATAGTTTTCAAAAAAATCAAAATAATGTTAATGTATCATTAAATTCATTAAGTGGTGAATGATTCTCTTAGGATGTCATGTGTGTTGATTGAAGGTAGTGTTTTTGGTTTTATATGCATGAAAGATTAACTTAGAGCTTAATGCCAATGTTTCTCCATCGACCATGTTGAGGGTTTAGTGATTCATAACTAGTTCTCGAAAACTTGTTAGTCTTAATCAAAGAGTAAATATCTCCTTCGGAGGTCATATAGTTGGTTTTGATGAAGCTTTTATTGAAGACAAAGGTCTAACTTTTCACCTCATTCAAGTCCACTACCATATACCCATAGGTTTACTACTCAAACCAGGTAATGTACTAACAATATCCTCAATGTAACCAAGAGATATATTCTCAAAAGGTCACATGTTGAGGATTAAGTGTACTTTTAAAATTTAAATGTTTAAAGAGTTTTTTTTAAGGAATAAAGCCTATGGTTCATCCTCAACCCTATCCAAACCCAAAGACTCATACTTAATATCAAACATTTTCTAATAACAACAATAATCCCACTGAAAGGTAATGATAACAATAATCCCACTCAAAGATAATGATAAATTGATCAAGATATTCCTTTAGAATTAGAATCTGATCCCTAACTTTCCTCACTTGTGTTGAATGCGACTTAGTCTTCAAAATATCCTATTGGCATGTACATCCTCATTCAAAATATAATATAACATCAAAAAGGTGTTCACCTAAGCTCACCTCCCCTAGTTATCTTATCCATACACTCATTGACCTAAAGTTCAATTCTTGGGAGGTTGTTGTTCCCATGGTTAAAAAAAAAAGTTCGGCCTTCACCACCTTAAAAGTCTTAGCTACATAGTTATATTAGCTTAAACATACTTTGTTCGCATAAATTCCCCCCCCCCAAAAAAAAACATAACAAGAAAATGAGGAAAATGTTCAAAAACCAAGAGGAGGGGGGAAGTCATAAAACCTAGTGCCAATACCATGGTTTGCCCAAACCAAGGGAAATCTTACCCCTAGTAAAATTTTCCATAAAAAGAGGGGTGGAGGCCCCCATTTCACAAGTTCACTTCTCTTTACCGACACTTCCACTTTGTAAGTTTTACTACAGAAACCCTAGCCACCATTTGAGCTTCAAACCCCTATTGAAATCGACACCTAGTAAGTTTCGAAGTGGAGAACTAGTGACAGTCAGAGACTTGTGGTAGACTTGAACCACAGTCTAATGTGCAGCTTCTAGGGCCCATTGGCATTCGAGGTAACTTGAAACCGAAAGTAAAAACTCTATTTTTTCAAATATGTAAAATTCGTCAAAGACGACACAATTTTTTTATATATCCATTTATGTCGGTACAAGGACTCCTAGGTTGTAAATTTTCTACGATGGGTGGTTGTTATTTAGCAAAGGAAGAGAGAGGCATGAGACACTCTTCCTCTCCTATAACCATGTTATCCTTAGGTTTTAAGACTTCCACATTTTCGTCTACATACACAAGTAACCTCCAACTCTTGTAATTAATCTTGGAAAGTCGTAAATATATGTATGAAGTATGAACAATCAACTTAATTATCTACTCCATGAATTTTCATCTAAAAATACTACATTATATATATAGAACATGATACATAGCATAAAACAATTTATAATATAAAATATGATTCTCAAAATCAATTCATTTATATGAAAATTTAATATTGAATATAATCAACTTCATAAAGCACCTAAGCACATATGTTATTACAATATAACAATTATATTAGCCTTTTCTCTTACCGTTGTTATAAGATATTCCTTTATATATTATGCCAAAAACATAATATATATCACATATTTGAATATATATATAAACTTCGTATATTCAACATGATTTTATTTCTTTAATACACTTAAATAAATACAAATATATTTCCAACATAAATCATCTAAATGTAAAAAAAACGCATATAATCTAAATACTCTAAATCATAAAAATTACATTATCAATAACTAAATATTCAAAAACTTTATAAAACTAGTTGTTAAAATATATATATATTACATTTATAAAAGGCAAGAGCTATCCATTGAGCTGCAAAGCATTTAATGTCACTGCAATAGGCTTGATGACCGTTGGAAGTTGAAGAGCTCAAGATCCAACGATCATCAAACTTATTGCAACTGCAACTCAATAAATAGCTCTTGCCCTTATGAAACATATCCTTGATTACCATTTAAACCCATTAACTAAATCACATCACCCATTACATAAAATGTTAAATCTATTCCTTACTAGTAAATATAAACACATTATATGAAAATGTGTAAATATATAATTTACATTATTATTATAAGATTCCCATGTCACTTTGACCTTTTCAATTTACTCCATCACACAATTATATTTCATACGAATACTACACGTAACATAAACCTTTTGGATTCTTTGATAATATATATATAACCTTCTTCATGGTCTTGAACCTCATTATATGACAATACTCCACATAAATTAACTTTCTCTTGGTGAATATAAATCGATTTATATACTAACTATATGCATTCGTTTAGAGCTCACCTTTGGCTAATAATGGAACTCTAGGTGTCATAAGGAACATCCAATTGGATGTATTCAATCTTAAGTGTTTTATTTTTCAGAAGGAAAAAAGCCCGACCTTGTTATTCAATGAAGAATCAAAGGGCATCTATCATGCCTGCCTTGATATAGGGCAACAACCATAAATAGTAGGAGAGAGATAGTTACATCTACCATGAAAAGGATCCCAACACAGAGAGCTGCCCCAGGGAGTATGGAAACGACACACCATACAATCATCCAATACGTGTCATGACTAGAAACAATACCTGTCCTTCGGGAAACCATCACTATCATGAACAATATAGAGCTGAGACTACAATCAGAAGGTTGTCTGCTCCATTCACAATAAAGGTGCAAAATAAGATAAAGGGAGTAAAAACTCCCGCACCCAACTCAAAAGAGCATAAGAGAGTCACTCAAGACCAAATGGTCTTCAAAGTATTCAGAAAAGATACAAGAACCAGGAGCCAAATCTAAGGAAGCCTTCGATTGACGGTCAGCAGTCGTATTATATTCACGATAGAGATGATTGAAGGATAGGTTAGAGAAGCTTTTACAAAATAGCCTGATCGCCCTGCACCAATGATTGAGCTCAGGTGGAGTGAGGGTATTTGAACCATGTACCTAGTTAATGACCACAGATGAGTTCCCAAAAATAGTCAGTGCGGGGAGACCAATGATCTGAGCAATATATAAAAGAGCTTAAAGACCCAACAGTTCTGCTTTGGTGTTGGTACCGGTTCTTATCCCCAGGGAAAACTCAAAGGAATGGTCCATGTTCAGTAAGATGTGTATACCAGCTCCCCCCAATTCATTTGCAGAAGCCCCATCGAAAAAGCCACAAGGGAATACAAGCTGAGGCCCATTACCAATTGTATAGGACTTACGATTCTTTTTACAAGGAGGCTTGAGAAAAAGGAGAGCCTGATCAATCTGTGAGACTATGTGAAAAACATAGTCACTTTTTTCCCTTCAAATATGGCCTTATTTCTATCCTTCCAGATAATCCAAAGGGCAAAGAAAATGATATAACAGACTGGAGTATACTTTGAGAAACTGCAGATCCAATTCCTGATGTAGGATGGAATATCATCACACAGCTGGGGAGGGATGAAATGATATTTATCACTGAGATGGTAAATTACATCCCTCCATATAGGACAAAAGGAAAAAATATGCAAAATATAATCAGCACCAACGCCACAGAGTGAGCAGATACTAGGTCCGAACCATCCCTTTCTCTGGAGATTATCCCAGGTGAGAATTCTGTTTCCCATAACCAGCCAAATAAAACATGCAATCTTGGAGGGGAGAGAGCTCGACCATATCAGAGATTGTACACAGTTGGCAGGATAAGGCTGTGAGGCCAAGACAATATAGTTGTACATAGATTTTGCTGAAGCATTGCCCCCAGTACGATTGTGGATCCATACAAGGGTGTCCGGCTGGGCTAAGAGTCTGATCCCCACCATCTCCAGACCTCTGATAAAGTTGTCCCAAACAAGCTTCCAATTGCCTGCCAGATATAGGTCTTCCGCTGTGAACCAATAGTGACGAGCATCAGGCTGAGCATTATGTGCTTGTGCAAGAGTAACGATATCCTGATCAGGAAGGTATTCCCTGAGTTCTAAAGGAAGAGTAAAAGTGCTATGAGTGCCCACAATAGGATCAAGGCCCAAGATAATATCTCTGCCGTCCCCAACGAGCCAAGATAAACAACACCCCAGCCAAGGTAATGAGTGTATGAACCCTCTCCAGATCATAGAGACACCACGGGTATTAAAACTATTGCCTCTGAGCCATGTAGCTACCGGTCGATTCTGCATATACTTCACATGGAGTACTTTGAGCCATAAACCATCACTATGTAGGACCATCCAGAGGTTTTTGGTTCTCAGAGCCATACTGAACCATTGAAAGTTTTTGATGCCCCATCCGCCGAAAGCCTTTGGCTAAGAGAGTGTCTGCCAGCTGGATAAGTGGTATCGGTGATGAGATTCAGAAGAGCCCCAGAGGAAAGAAAAGGTGATGCTTCTAAGCTGAGTCAAAACAGAAATAAGGATGGAAGCCAAACCCAGCCAATAAACAGGAAGACTAGACAGTACAGCTTGTACCAAGATCAGATGGCCCCCCAAAGAAAGAAGCTTGTGAGTCCGGTTATGTATCCGATTCTCGAATTTTGATTAACCAGTTCCAATCACTGACTCTATACCCCAGGGGTTTGAGAAAATACCCCAAGTACTTGAAACCCGAGTCAATGGGTTCCATTTTGTAAGGCAGAATCTGGGCAATACTTCCCAGGATGTCCGCATCAACATGGTTGAAGAGGAAACATGATTTCTCAATGCTGATACACATCCCCGATGCCTTGCAGAAGGTGCTGAGTATGACATCAAAAGCAGTCCATTCAAGTAGGGTTCCAGAACCCAGCAAAATCACATCATCTACAAAAAGTAGATGAGTAAGGGCTAAGGAAGACGAAATTTTGATACCTTGGATAAGGCCATGCTCTCTGGCGTCCGAAATCAAAAGACTCAGAACTTCAATGAAAAAAATGAACAGTAAGGGAGAAAGGGGACAGCCCTGTCTTATTCCTCTAGAGCTGAGAAGAACCGGGAAGGAGTGCCATTCACCAGGACAACAAAATTGGCTGAAGTAAGACAGGCCATAATCCAATTCACTCCTAGGAGGGGAAGCCCAATCTGTATCAATACAAGTCGGATGCAGGACCAGTTGACCTTGTCGAAGGTCTTCACAAGATCCAACTTAAGTATGAGAGCAGAAGTGTTCTTCGTCTTGACCAAGTGGAGAATCTCCTGGGTAATACCAATGGGCTCAGTAATCTGACGATTCTTCAAAAATCAATACTGTTCAATGGAGATGTGCTTGTCCAGACAAGGTTTGATCCTGACTGCAATCACCTTTGCAATCAATTTGTACAGAAGGTTACACAGGGAGATGGGCCTGAAGTCCGCAAAGGAAGAAGGCTTATCCTTCTTGGGAATCAGAGTGATGAAGGTGGAGTTAAGGGCGGGAGAAATATAACCCGAGGTTTGAGAAAATTCAATAGCCTTCAGGAAGTCAGAGCCAAACAAATCGATGAAGTGGAGGAAAAATTCCACAGGCCAGCCATCTGGCCCTGGGCTTCTATCTTTCTTGAAAGATTTCAAAGCATGCTGAATCTCTGATAAGGAAACAGGGGCAATGAGGCTGGAAGCAGAAGCCTGATCAATCATGGAAGGGTAGTGTGATACCACCTGGAGCTGAGTCAAGATGCAAGTGGCCCGATCGTCACTAAAAACCTGGGCAAAGTGTCTACTGCCGAGCTCTTTGAGGTCATGCTCATCCTCGAATGGTGTGTCCCTCCTCATCAACTAAGGACCATATGGTTTTTTTATTCCTTTTGTCAGAGGCGATGGCATGGAAGAACTATGTATTGAAATCAAAATAAAGCGCCCAGTTGGTCCGGCTTTTAAGTAGCCAGGTAAGTAGGAGATGATCGGAAATATTTTTCTTCTTTTCTCGAAGTAAGTTCAAGGCAGACTGCTCCTTGAGGGAGAAATTACCAGAAAAGGAGCCCATAAGGAGAGATTCGATCTCCAGATCCAGCTTGATAGAGTCCACCTTCATTAAGGATTCCCGCTCCCGGGTCCATGCTTTTACATCCTGTTTTAGAGCTCTCAGCTTATTCACTAGACAATCAAGATCATTTTGTGATGAAGGGGAGAGGATAGTAGGCCATCACCTCGAAAGCCAGAGGACAAAGTCAGGTTCAGCGAGCCAGGAGAGATTGAACTTGAAGGGGTAGTTAAAGGAGGACATAGATTTGTTCCACTCAAGACAAATAGGGAGATGATCAGAGACATCCGTCGGCTGGGTCTAGGTACGGTGAGACTTCAGTAAAGGGCTCAAATCAAAAGAGAGGAGGAAACGATCTAAACGCTTGGAGATACCTTCAGTACCAATCCTCCCATTCTTCTAGGTTAGCCTAGGACATGGAAGAGCAATATCAAGAAGACCGGCCGAGTCAAAAAAGTGCTTGAAATGAGAAGTAAGGGGATCTAAGATAGCTTTGTGACCCCAAGTTTCAGAAGCATTCATGGTAAAGTTAAGGTCTCCCGCCAGAATCAAAAGGGGAGCAGAGAGAGGTGTAATTGTGGTTATGAATATGAGTGTAATCGCATATAAGTTGTACTTGTAACTCTTCAGCCCAAGATAGGTATAAAGTAAGAGTTTATACATCTAACTATAAATTGGATTAAGGAATACCTCAAGTCTGAATGTAACTAGCGGCGTAATCTCATTTTGACCTCAGTTTAAATACTGGAGTTATTAGGTCTCACACACAGGGCCTGTACTAAGTCTTTCTTAATTTTTTTTTTTCGTAACTTTGGGAAATCGACAATGTGGGAAGGGCTTGTACTCGCGTTACACGAGGTTCAGGGATCCATTCCAACTACCACTATACTCCTAGGTGTCTCACAACTGCCCGCTAACATGGGACATGGGTAAGGTCAGGTGTGGATTGAACTCATGACCTCTTCTTAACAACTTACTTTGGATCAATCAAACCACCAATGCACCACACCCGTACGGGCTAACCCCTTCTTAAACTTACAAAATAATAATGTAAAGAGAAATTCCAACTTTGAATGTTATTACTTCCAAGTTAAATTCATACCATACAAATGCTCTTGTGTGCGAATGATATGTTACTACCGAGTTGAATCTATACATATAATTTACAATTTTCTCAAGAACAAAGTTTCTCATAGTAACATCTAATATTTAGTCCACATACCATATTATAAACTTATGCAAATAAAGATCTACCAATCTTTTCTAGACAACATAATTTACTATACATATACCACCATGATTTAATGATTCTTCATCTAAAGCAGATTAGACAATTTTTTTTTTGGTCAGGTCCTATATAATCATGCCTAAAAGATCACTTGCAACCCAACAACCTACTTTAGGCGCAATACTTAATAAAAATTATTAAGTGAATCTATGGATCTATTAAGAAAACAATCCAGTTTATATCCATTTAATCCCGAATGTGTTTTTACTTAAATAAATGCAAGAATATCAATAAACAATATATAATTTTTTTAACAAGAACGACTGAGGGGATTTTATAAAAAAATGAATAAATGATTACACAGATCTGAGCTTGGATTGTTCCCAAGGGAGAACCACATTTGTAACTCCTTGTTCATCCTTTACGAACCTATACTTCTCATGATATTTCCCTAATCTCTGGAGACTCTATCCCCTGACAAACTGCCCAAGTTAAAAAACACAAAAGCAAAACATTACCAAAAGGAAATTGGAGTCACTTGTAGGGTACCCAATTTCTCTTGTAAAACTTTTGATTGCAAACTAGGATGCCACATTCTAGATCGACACCCTTATTAGCCATTATGTATGTATGATAATTATTTACTCTCAGCAGATGGAGGAAATTGATAGCTTTGAATTCATTAATCATGCACTTTAGGATGTGATGTGTCTTGGTCACTGGGTTCTTGCGATTCTTCACCAGATTCCCTGCTTCCCTTATGACCATCATCGAGTCTCCAAAAACCACCAGTTCCTCTATGCTAGCATTCCTTGCAAGTTCTAGACCTTCAATGAGTGCTAGCCATTCCGCACCATTATTGGTCTTCTTACCAAGTCCCCAAGAGTATTCATTCATCGTGTTTCCTTTCGAGTAAAAAATAACTCCACCCTCACCTGCTAGTTTGGGGTTTCCTTTTGAGGCTCTGTCAAAGAACAAGGACTTGCAACCAAGTTTCTTCCACTAAATATTGAATTCTTCGGAACTCATTCTCAAATGCCAATTCTGAGGTTTAAAGTTTTTTTTGGGTTGAATCCAGAGAGTGGAGGGTGGGGTCACCCAAAAATCGGATACCCAAACCCTTTCCGTTGTTGTCAATGGTTCCTTATTGATGTTGGCCATTCTCCTCATGCTTAAATCCTCCACCCAAAGTGCGTTTGCCGATGTTAAATCTTTACCTGGATTGTTTTGTTTATCCTTGAAAATTTCTTTATTTCTTGTTTCCCATAGCTTCTAGCAAATGAATTTTGGAAGAGCTTCCCATGATCTTACGAAGTCTGGTTTTTTAAAGAGTGATCCTTGATAGTAGTATTTCCAATATGAAAAGAAATCGCTCCAATTTGTAGGTAGCGTTAAATCAAAATTCAGGTCCTTGAACGCTCTATGCCAAACCTCCTGCAAAAATTTACAATCAATGAAAAGGTCTTCCAAGGATTCTTCTGAATTTTTGCACATGGTACATCCCATGGGACCAGCAACGCCTCTCTTCCTCAGGTTCTCCGTGGTCAAAGTTTTAAGATGGGCCAATATTGAGTAGAATACGTTAACCTTCGGTAACCCATCCTTGCACCAGACTTTTGACCATTTCCTATCGACGCCAGTGTTGTTTTGATGACCGACTGCAATTACGTATCCTTCTTTTACCTTGTACGCACATGTCTTCCCCCAAATCCTACCATATGCTAAGCTACAATGAACAGGGGAAGACCCATGGAGCAAAGTGAGGAACACGTTGTAGTGTGGTCGTAAGCAAGCCAGGACCTCCAGATCAACCCAACCATCCCATCTACCACGATTCGTCCATCTTGAGAGATCATACAACGTGTAGATGTTTTCCCGCTCCATCCAATTCTTGTTTCTTCTAATTCTTGTTGGAATTTGGCTAGGGAAGTAGGTCCTAGATGATCCTCCCAAACCTTTATCCTCTTTTTGTTTCCTGAAGTGCAAAATAGTTATTCTTGGAGGATGAACGCAAATTTCTTGCATAGCTCCTAGATATGCGTTCCTTTTCTATCATATTCAATAGATTCCACACATCTTCTTCTATCCCCATACATATATTTTTTTGCATAATCTCTTTCCACCACGATCTTTTGCTAGAAACAATTCTCCAAAGAATTTTGGCTCCCAAAGCCAGATTCATTTTAATGGGATCTCTTATTCCAGCACTGCCACAATTTTTTGGCACGCAAACCGTGCTCCGATTCACAAGGTGAATTTTTTTTTACTACTTCGATTTGCCTTCTTGCCATAGAAATCTTTTGATTTCTTTGGTAACAACTTTCATAGTTTTCTTCAGAGCTAGTGAGATCGAGCATGCAGAGATAGGATAGGAAGCAAGAATGGAGTTAATGAGAACTATCTTATCGGCAGGATTGAGCCATCTTGTCCCCCAGGAAAAAAAATTATTTTTGATTTTGTCAACCAGCCCTTGCCAATCAACATCTCTTTTCTTTCCTTTGAAGATTGGTATCCTAAGGTAATTGAAGGAGTTCAATGCTACATTGCCTTCGGACTCGAGGGTCCTTCCAATCCTTGCCATGGTGCTTGGGGGGCAATTCCATCCGTAGAATTTTGACTTCTCAAAGTTCACTTTTCCATTAGATGCTTTTATAAAGGTAGATAAGACACCATTGAATCTTTTTGCAATAATTGTAGACGCACCTCCGAGTAAGATGGTGTTGTCTACAAACTGTGCATGGTTGATAGCTTTGGCTCCTGTAGCTATCTTCAAACCTTTTAATTCTCTAGATTCTTGCAACTGTTGAAGTTTCCCGCTCATTGATTCATCCACAAACATAGAGGAAGGGAGACATGGGAAGCCTTGTCACAGGCCCCTGTCTGGTAAAACTTGGTAGGTCTTCCATTTTCTAGAGGAGCAATCCATGACCTACTGATGCAAGCTTTGACCCATTTGACAAATCTTTTGGAGAACCTGAATTTGGACATGATTTCGAAGAGATAGAGATGGTTCACTCTATCAAATGCATTGGACATATCCATTTTAATGGACATGCCCTGTTGCTTCCTCTCCATGTTGGAATGGATAGCTTCCTGTACTATTATTATGTTATCAAGTATCTGCACCCAACTACAAAACCACCTTGCGATTATGAGATGAGCCGACCCATGATGTTTTTCATTCTATTTACCAAGATTTTTGAGAGGATCTTGTATGAGGTATTACATAATGAAATTGGTCTGAGTCTATCCAACGAGTTTGGGATTTTTTCCTTTGGAATTAAGAACAAGAAGGATGAATTGGCTGCCCCCCCCAATCTTGTCTTTCTTCCTAATACAATTTAACATTCTTTTTTAAATATTCTTTTATGATATCCCACACTGCCCTATAGAAATTTATGGTAAAGTCATTTGGTCTAGGCAACTTTGTCAGTTTGTAGAGACCATATTGCATTTTTAATCTCAAATTCCAGAATAGGCTTTGCCAGCTCTCTGTTCTCTTCATCATTGATGGGCGTTGGTATTCCAGAAAGGAGGTCTGATTGTGCTTCTAGGTCAGTCTCCTTGCTATCTATGTAGAGCTCTTGAAAATGGTTAAAGGCTTGGGATTTTAATCCCTCCTGCCCTACGATCTTGTTCCCATTTTTATCTTTTAATTCTTTAATGGCGCTGAAGCGTTTCCTAACCTTTGTTTGTTTATGAAAATAATATGGATTGATGTCTCCTCCTTTTAGCCATAGCTTCATGGACTTTAGCCTCATTCCTCTTCCTCCTTCCTTGCAGCATTTAGAATTTTAATATTCGACTCCTTTTCCTGGATCAACAACGTAGGAGTCACCTCTTTCGTTTCCATGTCTAAATGGATAGTGGCCATCTCTGCTCGAAGTTTAGTTTTCTGTTGAATGGGATTCTTGTAGTCATTTTTTCCCATCTTTTAATTGCAAGTCACACGGCTCTGAGCTTTGATTCCTAGATATAGTTGGGAGATCCTTGACATTGAAGGTCCCAGGCCTTTTGAATTAAATCAAGATTTTTTCTGTCTTGTAGCCAAATCATTTTGAATCGAAATGGGATGGGCCCAAGATTGATAGGTGGTTTTAGAGTCAACGCAACGAGCTTGTGATCGGAGACTGGAGAAGGCAGGGTGAAATATGCTAGAAGAATATATGTTTGAAGGAAAGCAAAGCTTACCAGGAATCTATCCAGTCTTGTCGCAATGTGAACTGCTCTGGCTCTTCTGTTGCTCTAGGTGTACTTCCCATTCCTCAGTGGAGCATCCAGCAGGTCCAGATTTGAGATCAGGTCCTCCATCTTCTCACTAAATGGGTCTTTGACCTTTGTTCCTCCAGGTTTCTCTATCTGTGACTTGGTAGTGTTGAAATCACCAGCAATGACAAGGTGTTTTACTCGCAGATTCTCCTTTAGCTTGGAGAGACATTCCCAAAATATTACCTTGTCTCTATAATGTGTTGTTCCATATACATTGCAGATGTATATCAAAGTTGGATCATCCTTTTCCTGGATTTTGATGAGGAGACAATGATGGCTTTCCCTCATTGATATTATTGAAAATTTGTTTGAAATTAAGGTGGATATTCCTCCAGATGCTCCTTTAGAGATCATGGCTTTCCCATGGAAATTTTTCCAGAAGCGTGAGAGTACCATTGTCTCCACTTCCGACATTTTTTTCTCTTGGATTAGCAGTATGTCAGGCTTCTCGGATTTTACTATATATTTTAGTGCTTCTACTTTGCTTGAGCCTCCTAGCCCCCTGCAGTTCCAAGAGATGACTTTCATCATTTTTTATGTGATTGAGATCATGCTTGAGATCTTCCATCCAGTTTTATTCCTCTTGGGTTTCTAGAATTTTGTAGAAGTTTTGTTTCTTCGATGCAATGTTGTCTTCCTAGTTCCATCTCTATTTCTGCTTCTTGTTCTTTGTGATATCTTTGCTACTTTCTTCCTCTGGTATTTGGTTCCAAAACTACATCATGTAGTTATTGGGAATCTTGTGAAGGTGATTTCTTTGGGGAGTATCCCTGTTGTGCAACTTTGTTATGTTTTACCATCTCTTCCCAGGATCCCCCTGGTGTTGTGGACCCTTCAAAAGCTTTTTCTTGCCTTTCATTACTGGGAGATAATGGGAGAAGACTAGTAGTTTATGGGCTCTCTTCTTCTTCTGCTTCTGCTGTTTTGATTTTCGATGATGGAATCTCTCCCTCTTCCATGTGCACTCCTTGGAATTGATTGCTGGTTGAAGCTTCTTTTCCTTCTTGAGGATTTTCCTTGCTATTCATTGGTTGCAGTCCACTTGATAATGGGACCGGTGGAGGCATTCTACTTCCCCTTTTAACTTGTTTCCATCCTTATTCTTGCCTTTTTTTATGGAATTTCTTGTTACTTTTTGGTAGTTTTTGACAAAGTGACCATATTCATGGCACTTTTTACACTTAAAGTTCAACTTCTCATAGTCTACTTTTTTCATGTGTTTCCATCCATCCATATACAGGTTTACCACTTCTGGAATTCCTTTTCCAAATCTACTTCCACGCAGATCCTTGCACATGAAAACAAAGGGCCCATTGGTTCCGCTTTGTCGATGTAATTGCCGAGGGAGTTACCGATTGCTTGTAGAGTTTCGTCATTCCAGCAATGCAAAGGAAGGTGGGGTAGACAGACCCATACTAGGATCACTGATGGAACATCCTTCTCTGGATTGAACGATAAGCTCCAAAAGTTTAAGTATAGGCTGCAGGGACCCATGAAGTAAGGCCCTCTCCTAAAGATGATATCTCTTTCTTCTTTGTTTTTGAATAAGAAGGTGAAGAATCCCTTTCCAAAGAAGCAGTGTTGCAGGCCCATAGAGATCAAGAGCATCCAATTCTTGTTTATCCATGTATCCATAGTTTTTGGTGAAGGCCAAATTCCCGTGAATTACACTATCAGGCATTTCTCACTTAGTGCGAGGGATTTCAATCTCAAAGTTGCAGACATGATCTAGATTCTTGCGGCTGATTTTCTCTTGATGAAGTCAGCATCACTGGAATCCGGTCTCGAGGGAGGAGGGGGCGTGGAAGCCACCAATGCTCTGAATGTTGCACCTAAGTTCCATCGACGTTCTTTCATACTCAGATCTAGGGTTGGATCCATTCTACCCAGTTTCTTGCAGATCGGTCATCACCAAGAAGCCTTCCCATGGTTGACTGCAGCCTGGACCATGTCAGAACCTCTTCAGCTCTGGTTCGCAACCGTATCCAATCTGCCAACCTTTTAGCTTCGTTCATTTCAAGCTCTCCAATTGGTGCTACGAATGTGCTATTGATCCCATTTCAGTTCGCCAGCAAGTCTATTATTTTGATCAATAAACAACATAGAATATTATAATAAATTTGACACGTTATTTCATTGAGATTTCTAAGACTGACGATTTCTGCCAAAAGTTGCTATTATTGCCAAGATCTTTTCCGCAAGCTCCTGGATCGATTTCCAATCATGCTAGACCCACCATATTTCTCCCTACCTTACCCTAATGGGTATTTCCTTCCCTCGGGACCCCCAAGCTCGACGGGCCTGACAATACTTAGCTAGCAAAGGATGCACGACGCCAGACTATTGTTGGGAGGCTCCCAACCTCTCTCACGTCGTACTTAACCACACCCTCAACCATAGTCTCCTTAGAGAATCACAAATCCAAAATTGTGCTTGAAACTATGGTAGTTCCAAAAATATCCTGAGCTCTTGCTATCTTTTTGCTTTTATTTACCTTTTTGTTAAAACCCATGCATCCCATGCACCACTTTCAGTTAACTGATTAGTTTATTTATTTACCCACCCACTTTTTAGTTATCATAGATTTTCTGGTCTTTTTCCATTAGTTAGAATTTTTACTTTAGTTGAAGTTCCTTAATTTATTATTTTAACTGTTTTTCTCAATTTAGCTTAATTAATTTTAATTTAATTTATATATTTTTATTAATTAATTTATTTTTAATTTAACTTTCTAAAATTTTCCTAAAATTATTTTTAAACATTTTATTAATCCCCCCGATTCAAAATTAATGTTGATTACTGTCCCATTCTCGCCGTGATCAGGATTATCAAGGTCCCATGCTTCTCGCATTCCCTTCCAATAATTACCACAGGAGGGGAGATGGTTATGACAGCTGAGCCAATGTTACCTCAATCTTCCTACCTTGTGGAGGGCCAAGTAGTTCCTGGGGAATAAGGCCAAATCCTTACTACGCACCCCGTGGTACGATCCTCATGAGTGACTAACTCACGGCCTACTCTCACGACACGTGCATCTAATGAGATGGAGTTTTCCTCACTCTATTCAAAGCTCATTGCGTTGTCCATTTTCTAGCCTTACAAGTATACTTTTTTAGCCTCGACACTTGATTTAGGTTGATTGGAAATCGTAATCCCATCACATGCACATAAAACATTATGTGTATCAAATATTATAAACAAGATTTCAACCATAATATGAACATCAAATCGACACCAATTGTCGAGGGTTCTTGACTCATCTAGAGTCCATGCACGTCATAGATTATGTGCATCAAACATAGTATAATTAAATCATGTTATAAACAAGATTGATATCACTTGCCATAATTGTTGAGTCAGCTAGAGTCCTTGTATAATGACCCTTTCTCGCATTTCATGTACCTTCCTTTCCTGTCACAGTCGACATACCATCAGAGTACATGCTAGATATCACATAATTTTTGTCAACATTCATTACTATAAATACAATATTCAATCCTTACCAATAACATCACATGATTCTTCATTCATAAATGGAAATCATAATATAACTGCATCCATATTTAACCAATGTTGGCATCATTAGCATAATCACAATTACTCATGTAATTTAAGAATATGTCAAGATAATTCCTCTTCAGTTATTTTTCATAAACAAATAATTGTTTCACACATGTCCAAGTCATACAAAACCAGATGCCCTCAAAAATACATTCGTGCATAATTTTTGAGCTCAAACCACAAATAATCGGGTCATTCGTCATTGAATTCCCTCAAAGAATAGTTATCATAATATAAATAGTAAAAAATAAAACATCGTGCTACAAAATAATAAAAAGGAAATCCATTTATTCTCCCATGTGTGTTGCATGAATGTGTTATAGAATTACTGCACTTGGTTTCTATTCTTATTGTTTAATATGTGCAGTTACCATTTACTGTTACTGCCCATTGTTTACTGTTACTGTTTGGGTTTGTGACAAAGCATTTACATTTAATTTCTTTTACTTTCATGCTCATAGGAATTGAACTTTGGGTTATATCTTTGTTTGCATAGTTTAGTCTTTTTTTTCACTAGTTTTTACTGGCTTTTACCACACTGGTTCCACACACTAATGCCACAAAGACCCTCTCTTGTGTGCCTCCTACCTTGGCTTCGCTAAGCCGATAGAACCCCACTTTTCACCTATTAGAGTGCAAAAGAAGTGGCTTCAAGGGTTATTTCCTCCTCTAGTTGCGATCTTCAAGACGACCTGCTGCTACAACACCCTCTCCATGTCAAGAGTGGACTCATATGTAAACTATATGCATATAGTTTTGTTTTTTAATTGAATTACATATAGAAGTAAAAACTTTTGTATACATAGAAAACATGTTTAATTATCAATTTTTGTTTGTCTCTAAGAACACCTCCATCCAGGTCGTCTGGTGAGCATTAACATGGTAGCATGGTGTCTAGTGCCTTGCAAGATTCCCAGGATCCATTTACCCCCTCAGTGCACAGTGAGGAGGTTCACGTTCACACAAGTACACTAAATTCATATTTATTTATTTTTTGAATCTATTAGTATCTTTAAATTTTGTATCAGTCTTTTGCACTTTGATTAACACATTTGTTTTTTCTATCTATCAGATGTTGATCTCATTTTCGATGCTTCTTGGGAAGATGAGATAACCAGGATCATGACTAAGGAGATCATATCACGGGATGATTTGTTGTGACTTCAAGTACGTTCCATGTTCCTTGAATTTTCTTTGATATGATCAATGTCCATGACGATCAATGGAACTATGAGTTATTAGACATCTACCAAAAGGCGGGGCCTCTGAGTGACATATCACATACCATATCGTCTTTAATATATGTAATATATTTAAAAGAATTAATTGAGTAATACTGATTTGTTTTTTATTGCTCCATGTAGAGGATCGACTTTATGGATTCACTCTTGGTTTCACTTCTTCGTTGCTTAGCCAAGAAACCATTTCCCTCGATGATGTTTCCATGGTACATATGCTAGTTCCTTCATCCCAACCTTGTAAGTTACATACATGTGTATAATTGCAATTATTTTATCGTAACTTTCATCTTGTCGCTTGCTCAAATGCTATGGGGTAGAGGAAATGAGATTGCAGAGGAGTAGGAGACTTTGCAGTCACCCTCTGGATCATGATCCTCAACTGTTAGTCAATGAATTATTGTAACTTATGTTTCAATGCAATATAGAATTCAAATTGATGTTTATTTATTATTCTTTTACTGATTGCATGAATGATGTCACCATACACAGGATCACGTAGAACTAGGAATCGATGCTTTATTGATGTTTAGAGATGAGTGGGAAAGGTTGATTCAACATCATCCTGGTGAGGGCTCATCAAATTAGTATTGTCCTGGAGATGCCACACAAGACAATTTGGAAAATATTGCCATGGACTAGAGCTAGGTAAGTTGATCCATCTTCTTAAAATTTAAAAAATACAGCTTCTTATAAATTTATGTATATTATTTAAATCTAGAACTAACTTGCAAAGTTCAAAATTTTAATTTTTGCAGTTTGAGTCTTTGATTTTCGATCACATGTTGTCCCCACACCAGGGGCATGGTGCAAGAGGTACTAGTGGTGGGGATGACCACACAGCCCATCAAGGGCTTGGTCTACATATTGGATGACACTTGTTCATGTTGTGTACTATTTTTATTATTATGTCTACATATGCACTAATGGATATATGGTGTCTTACGTTTATGTCGACATAGTATTTATCTTATTTTTATGTTTATGTGGATGTTGTGTACATGTTATTTATCTTTATTAAGTATGTTTATGTTTATGCACGTGTATGGTAGCTTTATATTATATTTATGTCAATGAGTGTATGTTATTTATGTTTATGTTTATGTCGACAAGTGTATATATGTTATTTATCTTATGCTTATGTATGTTATTTATCTTATATTCATGTTTACAATGCATGATGTTTATTATTCCAAATCTTATGCACGCTTCAAGATTAACATTGGATTTCTCTTCAAATAAATTCTAATTAATTGCATCTCGCAATGAACAATAATTAGCATTTTTGTACGCGTAGTTCATCCATTTCTTTTTCTTCATGATTAAAATTTGAATTCCATATTGTATGGTATTTAATTTCACTCCATTAGTGAACTTACTTGCAAGGTTTGAGAATTATTCTATTTCCTTTTGGTTAAATTCAGGAACATGTTTGGTTCTAATGAGATATGGATGTCAAAGGTAAAATTGGGATCCTGTATTGTTAAAGATTAGGTAAATAGAACCACTCCTTCTATGGTTTCTTTCACACCCTCTCATAGGCTCATTTGCGATGGTGTCAGGTATCAGATCGCAACCATTATTCACAACACTGTCTTCGATGTCAAAAGACTTATAGGAAGGAGATTCAACAAGTGCTTTGTGCATAATGAGATGAAACTACAACCATTCACTTTAGTCTCCAGACACAATGGAAAGCCTCTCATCTAAGTGGATTACAAAGGATAGAGGAAGGATTTGCAGCTGAGAACATTTATTCCTTGGTTTTAACAAAGATGAATACAATAGCAGAAGCATATCTCAAATCTGATGTCAAGAATGTTGTCATCACAATGTTTGCTTATTTTAACAATTCACAAAGGAAGGATACCAAAGAAACTATTGTCATTGCATGCCTTAAGTTCATGCAAATTATAAACAATCCCACATTTGCAGCTATATCTTATGGGTTGAACACAGAGTGCAATAAAAAGAAGACAATTCTGAATTTTGATCTAGGTGGAGGTACGGTTCAACATCTCCATTCTTATTGTTGAGGGTGGCAAATTTGAGGTGAAGGATGTTGGAGGGAATATGCATCTCGGAGGGGAATATTTTGACAATAGAATTCCTAATTACTATGTTGAATACTTACATAAAAGAAACAAAGCGGACTTGACCAGAAGTGTGAAATCCCTTCTCAAACTCTACTTAGAATGCGAGCGAGACAAAAGAAGTTTGTCTTGTGTTGTAGAAATTGTGGTTGATATTGAATCTCTCTACCAAGAAATAGATTTCCATATAAATATTACAAGATACAAGTTAGAATATCTCAATGTTGATTGTTTCAAAGAGTGCATGCAAATCATGAAGTAGTGTGTGGAAGACGCAAGGATGAGTAAACAACAAACTGACAAAGTTGTATTGGTAGGAGGCTCCACTTGCATTCCAAAGGTGCAGGAACTCCTCTAAGAATTATTCAATGGAAAGCCAGTTTGCAAAAATATAAACCCCAATGAAGCTATTGCATGCAATGTTGTACATCAAATGGCGACCTTGAACAATGAAGGTGTTCTCTTAGTTCTACTAGACATAATTCCTTTGAGTCTTGGAATTTTGGTACATAATGGTATTATGTCTATAGTCGTTCCCATGAATAATCCCATTCCCACTCGAAGGGAGAAACATTTCACTACAGAATTTACAATCAATTAATTGTAGATTTTTTGGTTTATGAAGGTGAGAGAGCTATGGTTGTAGACAACAATTTGCTGGCTATATATTTTTTTGCATGGAGTTTCGACAGCCAGATGTGGAGTGCCAACCTTAAAGCAGTCTTTAAAGTGGGTGTGGATGGGATTCTCAAGGTATCAACCTAAGATGAGTGTAACAGTGTATCTAATCACATTCTTATTACAAATGACCATGGTCGATTGAGAAAAGTATAAAAGATAGAAAATGGTGTATGATGCAGAGAGACTTCGATGGGATGATAAATTCCTAATCATTTAATTTTCATATTTGGAATTTATATTTTATAATATCTTATCAACCAACAAAAGCAATAATAAGAAGGCTACATGATTACATACTTATTTATTTATTTGAATAGTAATAAGAGGAAATACACTCAAGAATACGTTGAATAACACCATCCAATTGACCCATTTTCCAAAACAAATTTTGTCCATAGTTATAACCATTTAAAAAAAAACTATGAAGGTCTAACAAAAGATTGAAAGGAGCAGGATTCGAAGAAACGATGGCCTATTTCAAAAGAAACTGAAAGTGTTATTTAAATGTCATTTCATGACCTTTCCCTCTATATTAAACTCGAATACATTTCACATATGTTCATATGATAGTCCATTTAACGCTGATGTGCATAATAAACATTATTGTGTCCTAAATGATCATAAAACAAAATTTACATTATTACAAACATAACGTTTTTAATAATTACGTGTAGTTTTTGACATATAAGTATATTTAATTAACTACAGACCTCGTTACATACGTAACCTTTTAATTACGTGCAGTTTTTGACATATAAGTATATTTAATTAACTACATATAAAGGACATGACATTTTAGCTTCAAATTGGAGCATTTTTTCATATGGAAGTATGTGCGAGAAACCTAGCAATATTTCCTCATATTAGTCGATAGTAGAGGTGGTAAACCGTCGGCCATCCTCGCAAAAGGCCTAACTCCAAAGGACTCAAGGCTTGAACCCGAACCCGTGACCTCTCCCCAAACCGAGAGAGTGTGAGCACGTCTTACCAATTAAGCTAACCCTTGGGGCTATTCAAATTGAAGCACTTATTACGTGCTTAATTTTCAAAATATTCCTTATCAAGGGTCCTTTTGTTTCTTTCGACAGACCAAGTTTTCTCACACAATTTTAAATAGTGCTAGCAACAAAAACATCTTTAAATTGAAAGTATAAAATTATTTTAAGATTAAAGTCATAGTTGTTGTTTAAAAAATGGTTTAAGAATGAAGTTGTATTATTTGGGGTTTGATTGGTCGGTCAAATCTCGAGATTTTTTGTTAAATGGTTTTTAACCAAATAATTTTACACTAATATTTTTAAGGTTTATTATTATTTTTGGATAGTTAAACATGTGAATTTTTTAATTTGCTATTTACGTTTTGGAAATAATTTTACTATATTTTTAGCTTAAAAAATAGAGTTTAATATTGATTTAATTGTTAAATTTATTTATAGAAAAAAATAAAATGAGGGGAAAATCTAGGAAAGGCCATGATATAAAGGTTGTTGAAGTCATTATTGGGAGAGTGGCCAATACCGTTCTTTGAGACGAGTTGTTAAATTTTTAACAGTATTTTGACAGGTAAAATTCCTCATGATGGGCATATGTTGATCAAATTCTGACCTTGTCCACAGGTATGATGAGAGGGAAGGAAGAACGGCAAAACTCAACAAAAAAGTGAGAGAAAAGCAACCCGATCGAGATATTATCTTGATTGAGCATTATTTAAATTCTCGACCGAGACTCCACTTAATGACACTTTAACTCTCGATCAAGCTATTTGAAAAATGTGTTCATACACTTGATCGAGCTTTCTTATAACCTTGTTAGAGCTATTTAGCTCGATCAATGGCTTTAAAACGGGCTTTTAGCCCCCATTTTTGAATATTTTTTCTACTATTTTTATAGGACCTAAACCCTATCTTGGGATACACTTTAGATGACAGACTTCATACCAATGAATCCATTAACAAATCGTTTATTCGTTGGCATAAAATTTGCAAGTTTATGAGTTCATATGACAAGTTTTTGTTATTTTTGTCTGAAACTTATACGAACAAAACCATGTCCACAACTTCCAATTAGTGCAAAGATAAATCAACAACATAAAAAATACACAACAAAACATTTCTCGATTTTTTTGTTATGTATTTTTTATGTTGTTGATTTATCTTTGCACTAATTTGAAGTTGTGGACATGGTTTTGTATGTATAAATTTCAAACGAAAATAACAATACATGCTCTTCAAATGGGTATTTTTTATTTTTTTTATTTTTGTAACAGGTAAATTTTTTTTATGTGCGCACACGCCTGTATGAAATGGATTTAAAATTTTCAACAGTCGGTTTCATAAATTAAAAATATATATATAATTTCCCATCATAAATTAAAAAGATATGTATGCCCCAGTGTATTTTGTGTAGATTATGCTCATATTTTTTTCCCCAAAAAGTATGCAGTTATCACTAAATTATTGTATGTGCACACAAGTCACCCATTAAATTTTCCTAAAATTTACAAGAATAACCCTATCATTAAATAGAATTTTGAAAGATTTCTTGATGCATTGAAAGCTAAAAAGTTTTCATCAACTCAGATGTAAAGGCTTCTACCGAATAATAATGGCCGCGGAAATTGATCCAACATCAACTGTCAAGAAAAACAAGTATCTCAACTGCATAAATGAGTCCTACAACCTTATTTACATGTGAATGTCCCTAGATTTGATGTTTCACATTGAACCTTGTACCACTCTAGATGATATTTGGACAAATTGGAATCTCTCTTTGGAATGCAGGACTAAATGAGAGGCCACATGCTCGAGGTAGAGTTGAATTCATTAGACTTGAGAAGCTTTAGAAAGATCAAATACCTTCTTCTTCATCCAAAGGGATGTGGTATTGACAAATAAACTCAACACAATTGGTTGATCCTTTTCATTCTGGAAAAACTTGGTCTGGAGTATGTTGTGTTCCTCTCAACATTCCATATAGTGAGATTCACTTCAGGAGTAGCGTGGAAAATCCCCAAATTGGATCAATTTATTGAATCCCTAATGCATGAGCAAGATAAGATCATGAAGATGGGGACAATTAAGGGTACCAATCTGCATGCACTTGTTATGCATGAGAGCTGCAACACATTCAATCTGAAGTCCAAGCAGGAAGGAAAGGGAAAGACATATTTTGAACAAAAGAAGGAAGGAAATTACAAAACCTTTGACATTTCCTCTAGCTCCAATGATAGAAATGGAAAGAAAGGGAATTCGAAATGTGGTTATTGCAACCATATATATCATGCATAATCATCATGCATGAAGAATACAATATATCTCATGGTGAAGGCACTTAAATAGAACAATATTGGGGATTACATTCCCAAGAATGCCATGAAGAAGTCGAGAGATCAACCTTCAGATAAAATAGGTAATTCTCATGCTTTAATTTCTATTCATTCTTCTCCTAATCCATGGATCATGTATTCATGTATATCCGATCATATGGAAGCCACGTAATTTTTTTTATATTCTATTGTTGCATGTTTTATAGGTCCTCCCATTCTCATGCTATTGATAGTCCAGTAGAGGTCACTGGACAATGGAGAGAAGAACTCCAACATGGAATTTTTGAGAATCTATTGCATGTTCCATTAAAAATCTTCGTGAATATACTCTTTGTTTATCAAATAACACATTCGAGAACATGAAAAAGGGTAGAATTCACACCTAGTTCTGAAATTATATATGACATGCATGATAACTCCAAGGTTGCTGTTGGTGAGGAAAACCATCAGTCTCATTTGTATACATTAAATAAGTTTATTGTTAAATATGACTATGCTTTACTATTGACACATGTTGATATTGATAATAGACTCTAGCAGGAGAGGTTTGGTCATCAAAACTTCATTGTACATGTAGCAACTCTACAAGCAAGAAATGGTCATATGCTTTCCCAACATACACTTATCGGAAGGAGTTTGTCAAGGATGTGTTCTTGGAAAATATACTCAAGAGAAGTTTGAGAAAGGGTAGGCTTGGAC
Source organism: Pseudotsuga menziesii (assembly GCA_001517045.1). Taxonomy (NCBI): domain Eukaryota; kingdom Viridiplantae; phylum Streptophyta; class Pinopsida; order Pinales; family Pinaceae; genus Pseudotsuga; species Pseudotsuga menziesii. The sequence continues at coordinate 35,616 of LPNX011199010.1, forward strand.
GGCCTCCTCTCCTTTGGACCTCATCCACAGTGATATGATGGGACCCTTTCCTAATCCATCCATTAGTAAGGCAAGGCACATGCTCACATTTATTGATGATTTCTCACAATACACTTGGGTGTATTTTCTCAGGTAGGGGACCAAAGTTTTTTAACATCTCAAAGACTTCAAAGCACTTGCAGAGACTTACTTTAGGAGAAAGATCAAAATACTTTGCACGCATAATGGGAGAGAGATATGTGAAAAATAATGTCCAACATATTTGTCTAGAGGAAAGTATACAACTGCAACATACATTTCCATGATCTCCATAACAAAACATAGTAGCTTAGTAGAATAACATATCCCTCAAATAGATGGCCACTTGCATGTTGCATGCAATGTTTCTTTCTTCCTAGCTATGGGTTGAGGTACTTAACTATGCTAACTACAATAAAAAAATATCTCCACATATCTATCAAGGACAAGACTCTCTTTGAGGCATGGAGTGGCAACAAACCTGAAGTCACCCACTTCCAAATATTTGGATCACATGCATGGGCCCACATACCCTCTGAAAAGAGCAAAGAATTAGATCCTTAGAGTACTACATGTATCTTTGTGGGATATCCCGATGGTGTGAAGGGTTACAGGTTAATCGATCCCTTAATGGACAAGATCTTTACTGAGCAAAGTGTTCAGTTTGAGGAAATTCCCTTTCATGCACCATTGGAGCCACATGCAGAGACCTCTATTCCTCTTCCTGCACCAGACATCAATGATGATGAGTCCACTCATTCAGATCGTGGTTCAAATCCAAGTTTCGAATCTAATTTGGAAGAACATGAGCATGCATGTGTCGATCCACATCCAATCCCCAATTAGACTTGTAGTGGTGATTCAATATCCCATGTGAGAAATCAAAGAATAAGGAGCTTAAGAGAGATATATGCATAGACCACCTTATAGGAAACATGTGACCTTGTGGGGAAGACAATGAGGATGAGGTCCCAGTTTAAGGAGCCTCCTCATGCTCTCACAACTACTTTTAGGGGGAGTGGGTTCCATGAGGTTTTCCATCTTTCCTCGTATTTTTCAGTGTTCATTCTTAGATTATTGTAAAATGGGTACATAACATGACCTTCGTTATCGTGACCCATTCATCATTTACACCTTAGTAGTGTTGAGGGGGGGTGTTGGAGATATTACACACTAGCAACCTCTATAAAGCTAAAAGCATGGATTTTACATGCTTATAAACCGTGGCTTTTACTGTTATAAAACATACCAATAGTGACCTCCATAAAGTGAGGTTTTTACTGCCATAAAGCATGGATTTTACTATTGGTGAGTATTTAATAATTCTCTAGATCACTACCATGGAAAATTCACTTAACCATCCATTGTATATCATGATTAATTTTATTTATTCCAATAATATACAATGCATTCTTTTCTCTCAAGCTTGTCCGGGTTCCAAGTTTGTTATCAATAAATCTAACTTCCTCTTGTAATACACAAGATAACAAAATACAATTTTATTTATGTAGATAGCCATTTAGATATTATCTGATATTTTGGACTTGCTTGAACAGATCAAGAAGATTAATCCAAGTGTAACAAGTCTACAACATGGATTCATTCCATGGTCGTCGTATCTTGTTATGCTTAAATGCATCTTGATTAAGATTTAAATAACCTTCATTTAAGGGTGGTTAAAGAAACAAAAAACAATTTGTTTTTGTTTTTTCATATCAGTTTTTTATTAAATAGTATTTGTTTCATGGTTATATTAACTCTAACTCTAACAAACGGGTATGCACAATCTTCACTATGTCCACAAGAACAGAACCCTAGACTGACCTAAGGTATGACAATACCCAACTTGGGAGGAATACTTGCATAAGAGACCAAGTAAACCACTTTGACATAAGGGGTTTCACCAAGAAGACTGAATAAGGCAAGGATTAGATGGCTCACAAGTTCGGTCTATACCTACTAATAGAGGCTGGTAAAAAACAACATACAAAACAAGGTCATTCCAAGCAAGGAGATCAAGCACAAAGGTAAACACAAGACCAAATGCTTCAAAATAGATTCTAACATCAATTTAATATCAATCAAAAGAGAATACACCACTACTAAGGGGTCGTACACATACCTGGGAACAACATGGACTCCAAAAATTGCAACCAAACCCTTCCAAAACAACCCTAAAAATGAAAAAAATCACTTCCAGGAGGGACACATTAGTGAACAATACTTACAGTAGCATGTAAAAAGCATGTGGAAGCACTCTCCACTAGTGTGTATGAGGGAAAAATGCTATTGTGAACACTAGCACAAGCATGCGGGTACTAAAAGCTGAAAAAAATATGAATCCAACTCCCAAAATGACAAGGAAAGTGTCTATAAAGACTCATAGATTGTTCCTAACTTGAAATCAAGACTCAAACCTTCAAATATATTGGAAAAATAGACTTGGATATCCCAAATAATCTAGGCTTCTCCCCAACGGTTTCCACATTTCTGTTGTTAAGAAAAGTGTTCCTATGGCTGGGGAGAGGTTGCCTATGTACTAGGGTTACAGACATATAAGATTATGCAAGTACAAATTTTAAGCAAAATTTCAAGGGATAGGAGGATGCATACCTTACAAATGAGAGGTTGATCCAATCTTGCACTTGAGTTCTCCTCTTTCTCTCCAAACAAGGAACATGCAAAACCATTTCAAACCTTCCTCAAACCAATTTGACCACATATATGATATTGATATTCAAAAGGACATGAAACCATGATCTCATAAACATCAACATATGATAAAGAACTAAGACATACATACAATGATTTGGAAAGGGAATAATTTTGATTCTTTATTAATGAATGAAACAAGTAAAAATATATACCTTCTCATCATTCAAGGCACCTCGTGAAACCTTCAATATAGATCACATGCTTCTCTCCTCCAAGAAACTCAACCTCTAAGCTCTGCAACAAGGGTAGATGGAAACTAGAGCATAGGTAAGGGGGATGAGAGTCCAAATTATGTCAACATAGAAATAATATAGGCTAAGTCCCTTTCATGGTCCCCTCTCCCTCTCTTATATAGTAAATGGAAGAGATAGGGTCGAGGAGGGAGCAGTTACAACCAAGGAGGAAGTTCCAAAACCACCCAATTTCAAGGTTTTTTTAATGTTGTTTGGAGCATTTTTGAAGATACACACTAGTGGAACACTAGAAAGTAGCATGTGCAAGGTGAAAAACGCTAGTGGAACACATGTAAGGGGCGTTTTTGTGAAAAATGATATTTTTAGAGTTTTCTAGAGGTTTTCAGGAGGTGATCTGGTCTGCTAAAATTGTTCATCAGCTCCTTAAGAATCCAATGAACCAAGAAAGAGGTAAGGGGATTCTACAAAATTCCCAAATATGTCTCTCCCAACCATTAAATTTACTTTGGGTGATCGACAAATATATGTTCATGAAGTGTCATCATGCAACCAAAACATGTAAGTGTCATCGCAGATGGAGAAGTTTCAATTTTGTCTATAACTGATGCTCCATAATGTATGAGGTCATAGGGTAATACGATGGATGAAATAAATTATAAATAAGAAATGATTTGGTCATGGAGTCGAAGAAATTGGAGAAACCAACATCATAGGCTCGAAGGAAGGTACCTAAAAGAGAGTAAAAATGTCAAACAATCTGATCTTTGGGACATACATGTCCATGTACAAATGATTGCCATAAAGATACAAGGTGGATCCAACATGTGTATCACGGATGTAACTATCATGGCCACACAATATGCCAAAAGGATCCATGTAAAATATAGAGGACCCATGGCCACAAATGAACACAAGGTAGATCCATGCTCAATAATCAATCATAGCCATAAGAACACAAGATAGATCTATGTCTTAGCAGGTGTCATATGAGGTTTGACAAGGTCTTGCACAACTCCGATAATAGAAAAAGATGATAATTATATTGTTTGCCTAAGGTCTTCAATCCAAACCACCCAAAGTTAAAATCCTAACCATGTGAATAGAGGACTTGAAGTTGAACATGGAGGAAATTGTTTTATTACCGGTCATTGATGAAAACCATTAACAAATCATTAGAGGAAATTTGGGGTCTAAAATAGGCCTTATAAGAAAACGTGCCAACAATAAGTTCTTGTGAGTCAACCATAATAGTTGAATTGACATATTTTTCATAAAAAAAAAACTACTTTTTGTGTTCATATTTTCGAAATATCTCCCTGTGTTTTTACTCAAATTTCGATCAGGAGAGCTCGTTGGATGTGGAATTTGATTCTGCATCCAATGAGTACCCACACTGCATACTTTTGATGGACCCCTCTACCCCAAAAACAAGAAATTCCGCATCCAACGAGCTCTCCCGATCGAAATTTGAATAAAAACACAGGGAGATATGTTGAAAATACAAACAAAAAAAGTAGTTTTTTTCTTTCCTCCTCCGAAATTAATAAATATTATTTTATTATTTTAACTATTATTTTATTATTTTCTTTAAGAGGCCCATTTTAGACCCCAAAATTCCTCTAATGGCGAGGGAACCCATCAATAATGAAAATGGGCACCAAGGTATTGAGTACATTCTAACATGTGTGAATAAATGGTCTAGAATTCGAACACCTGAAGAATCCATCCAATAGGATACATTAAGGTTTTCTCGCTACCCAATAGAGAGGGAAACTACCACTTATGAGTGCAATCCCTAAGGTACTATCATAAACTCTAAATCTCATTCCTAGATCAAGATGAGTGGGAGTCGATAGGAAGGGACTTGTTGGAAGGGAGGCATTAAGCCATCCTCCATCATCCAACATGAGGAAAATCAAGGACTGATTTGATTGGGAGTTGGGACAAAGTATTGCAAAACATACCACCGAAGGCATGTTGTAACATAATGATACCAGGGGGTTCCTGACACATAAGGTCAAGGCAACTGCAGAATGACCGACACAAGTTTTATCCTTGAAAAATGAGCACGGCACAATAGTGAATCATGCAGCTTTTAGACACATAGGGACCAAGTATACAAATCTGAAATGTAGAAGACATTGATAGATTCTCCATATGCTTGGAAGAGTAACTGACTGGAGGAGTAAAACCTCTGAGATCAGGCTTAAACCTGAGGCCAAAAAACTAGAATCCAACTATTTTTTTTACTAGGGGAATTGACAACTGGGGATGGGATCGTACTCACATGACACGGGGTCCAGGGATCCATTCCTGCTACCACTGTACCCCTAGGTGACCCACACCCACCCGCAAGACATGGAACAGAGGTAAACCCAAGGGGGATTTGATCTTGTGACCTCCTTTACAACAAGTGACTTCATATCAAGCGACGCCAATGAGTCACACCCGTTCGGGCGACTAGAACTGAACTATTGATAGACTCAAATTGGTGCTTTGTTCAAGGATGACAAGACTTATTTCCATTATATAAACAGACATTTGACACCCTTCCCTTCCCTTTGTCTTTTTTTTAATACCCTTCTTGTATAAATTTAACAATTCCAAGAAAGCAAACTCAAGACCTTCTTCATTTTTAAAGCAAGATTGACGAAGAGAGAGAAGAATGCTTGATAAAGCACTGATCCGTAGATTTTACGAGCCTGAATTAGTCACTGCTCAGTGGTGTTTTCACAATTTGAGAGTTTGAAAACGCTAAAGAAGACTCTAAGGGGGGAATTTTTCGTAAATTTAGTCTCCAAAGTCCTAAAAGGTATAAAACAATCCAAAGGATAACTCTCTTAGATCATGAGAACTAAGGTATTCCTTTTTCATAGTTAGTCGTCCAGGTCTGAAAAGGGTTAAACTATCACCAGAGTGACTCACCTTCAAGAATAAGCACAAATATTTTCTTTAACGAGTGTGAAGGAAGGAAAGGTTACTCATGTTGTTCCATTGGTTGACGAGTAAAGGGAAACAAACACTAAACTCGATACATTTTTCTTAGAGTTTAACGAGCATGACAATAGCAAAAAGAATGCTCAAAATATTTTCATGTTTTTAAACCAAAGCACAAAAAAAAGGTAAACTAAAAAAGGTTGTTTTCTCATAAGTTTAGTCCCCTAGTCCTAAAAAAAAGATAAACCTATACCTAGGAATACTATTGTAGCCACAGTGAACTAGAGCATTCTTTTTTCGTTAGTTATCCACATGGTCTGAAAAGGGTTAAACTTATACCTATGTGGATGTTCCTTCAATTCCTTTAATGAGTTTGAAGTGAACAAGCTAACTCGACAATGTTGTCAAGTTGAAGGAGTTTAACAAGTGATTAAACAAAAATATGTATATATTTCCCGTAAAGTTTTAATGAGAGAGGAAAATTCAACTCATGGAATCCCTATTGTTTTTAATGAGATTGAAGGAAAGCTGAAATAATTCTCTTAATGTGAGGAGACGAGTGTCAAGAGAATGTGAAACTAATTCCAAGTGCAAGGAACAAACCTAAGCATAGTACAAGGAATATGAGCAAGTTAAGTAGATTCAGGGAGCATCTCCTCCAGGTAAAGGGTGTCAAGTTGATACAGAAAAATGATACAAGGTTAAGCGATGATGAGAGCAGAGATGATGGTTTAAATAATGAGCTAAAAGTGTGGAAGCCGACAACAGGATCATAAGAGCGAGAAGGGTATATGCAAATGTGGATAGAAATTAAATATAAAAACGTGACCAATAATCAGTTGTGAATCCAACTAATAATATCATCTATAAGAAACAACGGTACAAAGATCATATCCAGAAGAAGAGATGCGATACATGTCACTTTGGTAGAAACATTCTCAACTTCACTATCTTCAACAAGAGGCATAGTCAAGTCAGATCTAACTAAGGAAGACTCTATATTAATGCCAAGGTCTGAGGTTTTTTCAATCTATAAGATAAACCTCAAGAGGAAATCTAAAGTTATCAGAGGTAATGGATTCTATAGGAACATAATCAACATCATGGCAGTCAAAATTTATATAACCATAATCAAACTCATCAGGATCATCAACTTGTTGTTCGATGGGAGAGTCCAAAGTATCAACAGTGACAACATTTGAGGATCGGTCATCAAAAAGATCAGACTAAAAAATCAAGTCAGGTCTAGATCTAACCACAACTGAGTATAGAACCAAAAGAATGTGAGACTATATCATAGACTCTAGGAAGACTTCATCTAAAGTAAGTATATCGTCCAATATAGAACACATATTTGAAAATTTAGTTGGATCAATAGGGTGGAGAGAGTTGGATCAATATTGAAGTCCAAGGGGTCCTCTATAACCATAAAGTAACATGTGTTTGAGAAAGAAATCGCAAAGTTTGACTAGGTCTCCTATCAAAGGCCAAGGGCTGCTTAACGGTCAGTACGAGGCTGGGAGATCCCATACATCTCCAAGCATGCGCAGATAAAATACTAACAGAGAATCTTTCGTCTACAATACAATGAAAAATCTTGTAGTGTTTAAGTTGGACCTTTATTTGAAAAGGTGCAATAGAAGGAAGGTGTGGCTCAGCTAGACTATCCCAATCAAAAGAAGTAATCTAAGGGCTTGGTGGGGGTTCATTCAAAGAAAATTCAGTGCCCCTTTCTCTATAATTTTTGAACTGATAGTGAAGAAAACATGACTAGAAGAAAACTCACTTTCTAAATAAAAAGTGGGAGCAATCGATGATTGCATCGATTCAACCACTTGATGCAGGTCACTCTCCAAAGGAAGACTAGGATTGACCAAATATTGCATTAGTTCAACCACTTGATTCGGGTCACTCTCCAAAGGAAGAGTGGGATTGAGGAAATATTTCATTGGCTCAACCACTTGATCAACCAAGGGTTGAAAAGGTTATTGAGAAGTCACAAGTGGTTTAGGATCAGAAGATCCTCAAGATTCGAACTACACTTTTTGTATTTCTGCAATAGCATGGCACATATGAATAAGGTGATATATTTTGCAAAGCTTACAAGGGAAGTTAGGCTTGCATCCTATACATTTCATTTTCTCAACATTGTCAACATGAATTGAATTGGTTGATTTTTTTCCCTGAGCATGACCTCCAGAGACTGGGTGGTTTCCCCCAACATGACTAGCAGATTCTAGGTAGATGGGTCCAACATGACTTGCAGAGGGTGGTTGTATGCCCACAACATGACCTCTAGAGGATGGGTGGTTGTCGATAGCATGATTAGTAGAGGATGGCTAGAAGGGACCAACATGACTTGCATAAGTTGGGTCAATTCCCCCAACGTGACTTGTAAAGGTTGGATGGATGCCCCCAACAATACTCGCAGAGGCTGGGTGGATGCTCACAACATGAGTCAAAGAGGCCGAGTGATTGGGCCCAACATGACTCACATAGGTTGGGTGACTACCCCTAGCATGACATCTAGAGGTTGGGTGGATGGTCCCAACATGACTCGCAAAGGTTGGGTGACTGCCCCCTTGCTTTCACATCTTCTTCATATTTTTCCACCTTTTAATCCTTTTAAACCCCTAGTTACTAATATCAAAAGTTTCAATGCGCTAGGTGGAAAGAGTAGGAATAGATAATGATACTATGAAGGGGGGTAATTTTTTAATGCCCTTGATATAAGGTGCTTTCTTGAGAAGCATCAGGAGAATTTAGGACAGTTAGAGTGGAAAACAACCAAACCGGTAGCACATGTGTTAATTTAGGAATACTCAAACTGGTGATCAAATGAACACCAATGTTCCTAGGAAAATGAAAAGCACAAGAATCCCCTCGCACAAGGTTCCTTTGGTTGGTTCCCACTTGGATACTAGCCATAGTTTCTGGCTCAACAAGAAAGAAATATCTAAGGCCAACTAGCAACAAACAACACAAAGAACACACCACTAGAAAAATTCCTAAGTATCTAGACCAAGCAAAAAAATATACCTTCCAAAGGAGATTTTACGATGATGAGGGCCTAGAACTAACAGTGAAGGGTGAAGAACATTTACCCAGGGTTCACAATACAATCACTTTGGTGCAAGTGTTTGAATCACCAATCCATTTTCCAAAGAGTTGTACAGGGTTTCCTCCCACGTCTACCCTAGGTACAGTGGAAATAACCTTCCACTGTCACCTGTGTAAATTCCACTGTCACTCGTGTAAAGCCATAGAGGTTAAGATACTATGGATACAAAATTTGAAAAAATGGTATGGTGGAACAGTCCTTAGTCTAGTTGATGCACATGGGAAAGGCAGCTAAGCCCAAAATTCAAACAACACAGACACAACACTGGGCCAAAAGGTGGTACTGAGTGAATCCTCAAATGTGTAACAACTATGGTGTATGCTCAATTGATTATTGGAGGGGTATCTCCACAACTCAATATCGAACGACCTCGTACTTGACTCCTATGTGAGAGGAGATTTTCGGTTCACCTTTTTGCAAGCTTGGGTTTCTTGAAGAATGGCCACTATGTTTTGAGTTTAAATTGTTTTGGATAGTTTAAAGGTAAGCCTTGGTTCAAAACACTGGCCTAGACTAGTTGATGTCGTCCCTAAGAAGGAGACATTTCTAATACATTTTAATTATCAACGTTCTTTTTAAAGGCTCTTGATTACTCAAATGGGAAGTGGTCATGAAACTAATGATGTTTCTTGACTCGAAAACATACACAACATGGAAAATGCAAAAATAGATTCCAAATACAAGGTTTTTACTTCTCTTTTTCTTTTCAAAACTGAAAAATGTAGGCCACAAATGAAAGATCTCTTTTCTTCTTTAAAAAAAAATAGAGATGTGCAAATGCACCTAAGACTAATGACACTAGAATAAATTCATATAAATCAAAGACTTGTTCTTTTTACTTTTTTCTCTTAAAATGAAAAAGAAAATGAACTATAAACAAGTACATGAATCCAATGTAACGAAAAGCAACTGAACTTCTGCACTATGTCCACAAGAACAGAACCCTAGTCTAACCTAAGGTATGACAAGACCTAACTTGGGAGGAAGAATTGCATAAGAGACCAATTAAAACACTTTGACATAAGTATTTTGACCAAGAAGGCTGAATAAGGCAAGTATCAAATGTTTCACAAGTTTAGTCTATTCCTACTAATAGGGGCTGGTAAAAAACACCATACAAAACAAGGTCATGCCAAGCAAGGAGATCATGCACAAAGTTAAACACAAGCGGCTTCAAAAGGGATTCTAATATCACTTTAAGATCAATCAAAAGAGAATACACCACTACTAAGGGGTCCTACATAGACTTGGGAACAATAAGGACTCTAAATACTGCAACCAAATCCTTCCAAAACAACCCTAAAAATGAAAAAATCACTTATAGGAGGGGCACATTAGTGAACAATACTGACAATAGCATGTAAAAATCATGTGGAAGAACTCTCCAGTAGCGTGTATGGGGGAAAGAGTTACAGTGTACACCAACACAAGCGTATGGGTATTGAAAGGTTAAAAAAACGAATCCAACTCCCAAAATGACAAGGAAAGTGTCTACAAAGACTCAGACATTGTTCCCAACTTGAAATCAAGACTCATACCTTCAAATATATTCAGCAAATAGACTTGGAGAACCCAAATTCTATAGGCTTCTCCCCAGCATAGTTTCCATTTCTATTGTTAAGGAAAGTGTTCCTACGGTTGGGGTGAGGCCACCAACTTACTAGGGTTATAGACATACATATAACATTCTGCAAGTACAAATTTTAAGCAAAAGTTCAAGGGTTAGGAGGATGTGTACCTTACAAAAGGGAGGTTGATACAAGCTTATACTTGTGTCCTCCTCTTGCTTTCCAAACAATGAACGTGAAAAACCATTTCAATCCTCCCTCAAACAAATTTGACCACATATATGATATTGATATTCAAAAGAACATGAAACCCCGATCTCATAAACATCAACATATCATCAAATACTAAGATATACATACAATGATTTGGAAAGGGAAGAATTCCAAGTCTTTATTAATCAATGAAACAAGTAAAAAAATATACTTTCTCATCATTCAAGGCACCTCGTGAAATCTTCAATCTGGATCACCTGCTTCTCTCCTCCAAGAAACTCAACCTCCAAGCTTTGCAGAAAGGGTAGATGGAAACTAGAGCATAGGTAAGGGGGATTAGAGTTCAAATTATTCCAACATAACAATACTATAGGCCAAGTCCCTTTCATGGTCCCCTCTCCCTCTCTTATCCAGCAAATGGAAGAGATAGGATTGAGGAGGGAGTAGTTACAACCGAGGAGGCAATTCCAAAATCACCCAAACCACCCAATTTCAAGGTTAGTTTATGTTTTTTGAGCAATTTTGAAGATACACACTAGTGGAACACTAGAAACTAGCATGTGCAAGGTGAAAAACACTACTGGGACACATGCAAGGGACGTTTTTGTGAAAAAATACTATTTTTATGGTTTTTAAAGAGGTTTTAAGGAGGTGATTTGGTCTACAAACTTGTTCATCGTCTCCATAAGTATCCAATCAGCCAAGAAAGAGGTAAGGGGATTCTAAAAAATTACCAAATATGGATCTTCCATCCATTAAATGTCCTTTGGGTGAGCGACAATAAGTTCATGAAGTGTCATCATGCAAGTGTCATCATGTGACCAAAACATGTAAGTGTTGTCATAGACGGAGAAGTGCCAATTTTGGCTAACAATAGTTCCTCTCACACCACATAATTGATTTAAGTGGAATCTAAATATTTTTCGTCAACTCAGATGTAAAGGATTCTACCGAATAACAATGGCGGCGAAGTTGATCCATCATCAACTATCAAGAAAAACAAGTATCTCAATAGCGTGGATGAGTCCTACGACCTTATTTACATGTGAATGTCCCTAGAGTTGATGTTTCACATTGAATATTGTACCACTCTATATGAGAATTGAACAAATTGTAATCTCTCTTTGGAAATCAGGACGAAATGAGAAGCCACATGCTCGAGGTAGAGTTGAATTCATTGGATCTGAGAAGCTTTGAAAAGATCAAATACTTATTTATGAAGTTCAAATACCATCTTCTTTATCCAAAGGGATGTGGTATTGACAAATAAACTCAACAAAATTGGTTGATCCTTTCTATTTTGGAAAAAACTTGGTCCATAGTATGTTGTGTTCCTCTCAACATTCCATACAATGAGATTCACTTTAGGAGTAGCGTGGAAAATCCTGAAATTGGATCAATTTATTGATTCCCTAATTGATGAGAAAGATAAGATCATAAAAATGGGGACAATTAAGTGTTCCAATGTGCATGCACTTGTTGTGCATGAGAGTCGTAACACATTCAATCTGAATTCCAAGTAGGAAGGAAAGGGAAAGACATATTTTGAACAAAATAAGGAAGGAAATTACAAACCCTTTAATGCTTCCTCTAGCTCCAATGATGGAAATGGAAAGAAATAGAAGTCAAAATGTGGTTACTACAACCATAGATACCATACATAATCATCATGCATGAATAAGACAATATATATCATGGTTAAGACACTTCAACAGAAAAATATTGGGGACTACATCCCCAAGAATTCCAAGAAGAAGCTGAGAGATCAACCTTAAGATAAAATAGGTTATTCTCATGCTTTGATTTCTATTCATTATTCTGCTAATACATGGATCATGTATTCATGTATATCCCATCATATGACAACCACATAACTTTTTTTTATCTTTTATTGGTGCATGTAGTACATGTCCTCCCATTATCATGCTATTGATAGTCTAGTGGATATCACTCGACAAGGGAGTGTAGAAATCCAACATGGAAGTTTTGAGAATGTCTTGCATGTTCCATTAAAACTCTTCATGAATATACTCTTTGATTATCAAATAGCACATCCAGGAACATGAAAAAGGGTAAAATTCACACATACTTCTGCAACCATATATGGCATGCATGATAACTCCAAGGTTGTTGTTGGTGAGGAAAATCATCAGTCTTGTTTGTCTACATTCAATAAGTTTATTGCTAAATCTGATTATGCTTTACTATTGACACATGTTGATGTTGATAGTAGACTCTGGTAGGAGAGTTTTGGTCATCTAAACTTCATTGTATATGTAGCAACTTTGCAAGCAAGGAATGGTCATATGATTTCCCAACATACACTTATCAAATGGAGTTTGTCAAGGATGTGTTTTTGGCAAACATACTTAAGTGAAGTTTGAGAAAGGGAAGGCTTGGAGGGCCTCCTCTCCTTTGGAACTCATCCATGGTGATCTGATGGGACCCTTTCCTCATCCATCCATTAGTAAGGCAAGACACATTCTTACATTTATTGATGATTTCTCACAATACACTTGGGTGTATTTTCTCAGGCAGAGACTAACTCTAGGAGAAAAATCAAAAATAATTTGCACGTACAATGGGGGGGATATGTGAACAAGGATGTCCAACATATTTTTCTAGAGGAAAGTATACAACTGCAACATACATTTCCATGATCTCCATAGCAAAACATAGTAGCTTAGTGGAATAACATATCCCTCAAATAGATGGCCACTTGCATGTTGCATGTAATTTTTGTTTCTTCCAAGCTATGGGTTGAGGTACTTAACTATGCTAAATATAGTATTAACATATCTCTTCATAGATATATCAAGGACAAGAATCCCTTTGAGGCATGGAGTGGTAGCAAACTGGAAGTCACCCACTTCAAAATATTTGGATCACATGCATGGTCCCACATACCCTCTGAAAAGAGGAAAGCATTAGATCCTTAGAGTACTGCATGTATCTTTGTAGGATATCCCGAATGTGTGAAGGGTTACAGGTTGATTGATCCCTTAAAGGACAATATATTTACTGAGAAAAGTGTCCAGTTTGAGAACAGTCCCTTGCATGCACCATTGGAGCCACATGCAAAGACCTATGTTCATCTTCCTACACCAGACATCAATGATGATGAGTCCACTAATTCAGATCATGGTTGAAATCTGAGTTTCGAATATGATTCAGAAGAACATGAGCATGCATGTGTCGATCCATGTCCAAGCCCCAATTGGGATTGTAGTGGTGATTTAGTATCCCTTGTGAGAAATCAAAGAATAAGGATCTTAAGAGAGATATATGCATAGACTGCCTTATAGGAAACATGTTCAATTGTGGGGGATCCTATGGATCTGAGGAGGACGAGGTCCCAATTTAAGGATCCTCCTCATGCACTCACAACTACTTTGAGTGGGGTGGGGGTTCCATGAGGTTTTCCGTCTTTCCTCTATTTTTCAGTGTTCGTTGTTAGATGCATTGTAAAATGGGTACATAACATGACCTTCATTTCCATGACCCATTCATCATTTACACCCTAGTGGTGTTGAGGGGGTGTTGGAGACATTACACACTAGCAACCTCCATAAAACTAAATTCATTGCTTTTGCATGCTTATAAAGCATGGATTTTACTTCCATAAAACATCCCAATAATGACCTCCATAAAACGTGGCTTTTACTACCATAAAACATACCAATAGTGACCTCCCTAAAGTGTGGTTTTTTACTACCACAAAGCATGGATCTTATTATTGGTGAGTGTCTAATATTTCTCTAGATCACTACCATGGAAAATTTACTTAGCCATCCATAGTATATCATGAGTAATTTTACTCATTCCATTAATATACAATGCATTCTTTTCTCTCAAGCTTGTCTAGCTTCCAAGTTTGTTATAAATAAACCTAACTTCCTCTTATAATACACAAGATAGCAAAATACAATTTTATTTATGCCTATAGGCATTTATATATTATGTGAGATTTTGGACTTGCTTGAGTGGATCAACAAGATTAACCCAAGTGTAACAAGTGTACAACATGGATTCATTTCATGGTCATTGTATCTTGTTATGCTTAAATGCATCTTGATTAAGATTTAAATAACTTTCAGTTAAGGGGTGTTCAAAGGAACCCGCAATAATTTGTTTTTGTTTTTCATATGAGTTTTTTTTTTAGTAAATAGTATTTGTTTTGTGGTTATATTAACTCCAACTCTAACAATCTTAACTCTAACTCTAACAATCTTGTATGAATAAACTAAGTGGTGGTTGGTTGTGTTTATCACCATTCACCAACCACTTTACTTGTGGTTGTGCTAGTATTGTTATCTTTCTTTTCTGAAGGTTTATCTATGGCGTAGGTTGATCAAGATAATGATAATTTATTCTTCACTTAAGAAGATGAAGAAGAAGTGCTAGTACACGTACATGATGTTTAAGCTTAATAAGACTAACTTATTCACCAAGCTAGTATGTTTATAATATGTTTATTTGCTAGCCTAATATAACTTGTTTCCTGTTGATCCAAGAGATCCAATAGCCTAGGCTATTGCCCCAACATTAAATAACCTGCATCAAGCTAGATATTGATTGCCTTATCAATATAGATTTTATTATCAGCCCACATTTTCAACACTTAGCTCCATGACATCAATATGCATAACACATCAAGTTAAATCCAAATCCATTTTTAAGTGAGGATCTTTTAAATATATATAAATTTTCAACTCAAATGTTTTTTTCATATCTTTATTAAATTAATATTAAGATAGATTTACACTAATTTGTTAAACACAACTCACTCTTCATAAAATAATAAAGATTTGACCAAATCCACTACTTTTTAGGGAAATTAAAATCCATCAACAAAAGAAAGGTGTGGCTCAGCTAGACTATCCCAATCAAAAGAAGAAATCCAAGGGCTTGGTGGGAATTCATTCAAAGCGAATTTAGTGCCCCTTTGTCTAGAAAGTTCTAAACTAATAGTGAAGAAAACATGACTAGCAAAAAAATCACTCTCTAAAGGAAAAGTGGGATCAATCAATGATTGCATCGATTCAACCACTTGACGTGGGTCACTCTCCAAAGGAAGACTAGGATTGACCAAAGATTGCATTGGCTCAACCACTTTATCTGGGTCACTCTCCAAAAGAAGAGTGGGATTGAAAAAAATATTACATTGGTTCAACCAATTGATCAACCAAAGGTTGAAAATGTTGTTGAGAAGTCACAAGTGGTTCAGGAATCAAAGATCCTCGAGACTCGGACCACACTCTTTGTATTTCTGCAATAGCAGGGCACAAATGAGTAAGGTGATCTCCTTTGCAAAGATTACAAGGGAGCTTAGGCTTGCATACTATACATTTGGTTTTCTCAACAATGTCAACATGAATTGGATTTGTTGATTATTTCCCCCCAGCATGACCTCCTGTTGCAGCTGCAACGTTTCCCCAAATTTCTAAAAAAAATTGGACCCTCCTTTTGACTGTTGCTTTGCTTAGATTTGTTGAGATTGCTCAACTTTGCTGCAAGCTTGGGTTGTTGAGGTTGATGATTGAATGAATATCGTTGTTTGTTGATGCTGCCATTTTGGACTTAAGTTTTGACTTACGGATGATTTCTTTTTCACTATCGGGGTTTTTTTTTGTACTATGAGTCAGGGCCGCAGTCATCTACGTAGCCGTCATTGCGGAGACTCATTTGTGAGTGACCTGATCTGAAACCTTGTCTTCCGCCGATGCGCTTTTGTTTTATTTTTTATTTCAATGTTTTTGTTCTTGTCACTGTTGGAGTCGTGTTGGACATTTGAATTGGGGGATTAGTCTTTGTTTGTCTGATCGCCGTCAATTTCATTTTTTGCAAGAGCCTTAGTCTATTTGTGTTCTGCCATTGCGGCTCCAGAACGGACTAACCATCCGCTTTACATATTTTCCTTTCACCGATCGTTCACTTAATGTTTGGTTCTAGTTTTCTTCGATTTTAACTAGTCTGTGGAACCATTTGTCTTTGTAACTTCCGCCGTTGTGGCGTTCTAGAATACTAATGGTTTGATGCTATAGTCATTTTGAGGTCCGATGCTAAGGTTTCTAGTGTGTGTTTTTCCGACGATTCTCATCATGTTGCGGAACTCATAATATATTTGTTGCCCATCGTTGCGGCTCATTAGCATGTTTTCCCGCCGATTGCTTTCACCGAGGTCTATATATATATGTGGGGCGAGTCATTATTCTATTATTATCCCTGTGAACTTGTGCCCGCATTGTCCTTGTCGATTCGAACTGTGTGTGCGTTCCTAGCTGTCGGAATCTTGTTCATGGGTGGCGTCTCCATGGAGCTTTTGGATTTTTCCTTGTCGACTGTAGCTTGTTGCCAGGTAGGCCAACCATGGTTTTACCATTTCTTTGAGTTTTTGGAACTAGGGTCTCATCCTGTGGTTAGGTTTTTCCCACCGTGGTAAATAGGCGTATATGTCCAGGTTGTATCCTATTAGCGTAGTATGGTCTAGTTTGATAGTTCGCAGATGGGGGGGGGGTTCGTTTTTCCTGAGTGGTTTTTGCAAAGTCGTTATGGGTTTTCGAACCCTGTTCGATTGTTTAGGAGATTGGTGCAGACGAGCGTTACATTGTCTGCACCGATTTTTCTGGGTTTGCGTATGGCCATCTAGGGGGAAAATTCGTAGTCTTGTTCCATTGTGGGAATTCACCTGGCTTCATTGAAGACGCCGAGGGTTTTAGTTTTTTATTAGACTAGTTATTTTTCACATAAGTGCCATGATTAATCTCGCTGGTAGATGTTTTACATGTTAACAATGAATTATGATGCATGTTGTCGATCATGATTATTTCTAGTCGCAGGCACGATTTAGGATTTTTGCAGAACTTATCATTTTGCAGAAGTTCTTGTTAGTTAGTCCCGATTTTTTCATTTGCATAGGTTTAACTATTGCAAATATGGAAGAGGTAAATGTTTATACAGTTTTCTCCGTTCTTTGAATGCTGGCTAGAAGCCCAAATAGCCTAAATGCATTTTTGTTTGTGACATGGCAACTATTGTAAAGGCGAGATGTCGAAAAGACAGAAAAAGAAGGCTCCTGTTGCTGAGGGGGAGCCTGAGGTGGAAATTATTACAAAGGTCGAGTACATTTATGAATATACTAGAGCCACCACCAGGGTGGATCCTGACTACAAGTGGGGTGAGATCTATCGACTAATTTCAAACCAAGAAGTGCATGATACCGGGTTTGAAGAATTAACAATATATGCCAACATTGAGAAGTCTTCCTTGATGAAGATAGCTACCAGACCTAAGTTTTTGCCATGTTCTGAAGTGATTGGATGGATCCCGCCAAGGGAAGATGTGACTACTATGATTCTGGCCAATACTGCCAAACAGGGCTATGCTGCTTACAGTCCTGGTTATGTCTCTTTAGCTTATCACTTACCTCCAGCCCAGGTCTACCTAACTGAATATTGGTTGAAAGAAATTAACTTAGACTTGGTTGAAACTGCAAAGAGGATGATGATACCTGGTAAGAATTTTCGAACTAGGCCATCAGGGGAGTATGACATAGCCACTATTAGAACCCCATATAGGTTTATAGCATTAATGTTAAACAGAGTTTTTGGGAGAGCCCATGGTAAGAGTTTCAAGTTGGGTTGGGTTCCCATTATTTTCTATGTATCCACCCAGGGGACTGTATTCAACTAGGTGAACATTGTGTCCAACAGTCTCTCAGCTTGCATTGCTTCATCTCTGGGAGGGGTGTCTCAGAAAAAGTCTTAGTTCTACATGAGCTCCATATTAATAGATTGTATACTATGCACCCAGCCATTTCCAACCCTAAGGTGCATGTGGGACAGGTACAAAATCCCTGTGTACACAGCTTACAAGCTGTTGTGGGCACACAAATATTACAGTCACTATAAAGAAATTTGTGAACATTTTATTACGCCTTTGTATATGTTGATTTTCTTGAAAGAATGTGATTGTATGTCTGAGGAGGCATTGAAATTCATTGAGGAGTATGCAAATTACTACTTGACTGATGAAGGGATGTATATTAGGATGTATGGTTGCTCTAGGGCACCTTCTTTGCTTCCCAAGTATGCCATTGATTATGTGGTTCACAAAGAAGTAGTTAGGAAGGTTTAATTGGATGGTATAGGGAGTTTCCTGTTTGAACACAAGAAGGCATCATATCCTCCCATACCTTTCAGGTTGGGAAGCTATAAATTTGCCAAGGTTAAACTAACTGCATATTTTGTACAAGAATTGGAGCACTTTCACTTTGGGGAGATGAACTTCCATAGAAATGATTCTTAGAACAAAGTTGCAGAACATGGCAAGGAGGCCAATGTTCATTTTGAATATACAAACCATTGGGACAAAGATGAAGAAATTTTCAGAAATGCAGTAAATATGACTGCATTGAAAAGAAGATTTAAACAGAAGATCACCACTAAAGGTGGTAAGGGCCAAACTGAACAGAAGAAAGTTGATGAAGAGGAGGCCAGGAAAAGAGAAGAGGATGCTAGGAGACTAGCACAGGAGGCTGAGAGTTGGATTAAGAGTGAAGAAGAAGAAAGGAGGAAAGTTGAACAAGAAACGACAAAGAATGCAGAGGAAGCTGCAAAGAGGAATGAAGAAGAAAGAAAGAAGAAAGAAGATGAAGAGCTGAATAAGAAAGAAGCTGAAGAGTTGAAGAAGAAAAAAGATGAAAGTCTGAAGCTAATAGGATCCACAACATACCAACAAACTTCTAACCCAACAGACATTCAAGAAGTACAGGATAAAGATTGTCCTGACTCTCAGGAGCCTGCTACAACTTCTGGAAGCAATATAGGGCAGGTTGTTGTTTCTAAATTGAGGCTGATACCTTTTGAGTAGAAGAAATGAGAAGAAGTCCCAGACTTTAGCACCGTATTTTATGACAGAGAAAAGAAGAGGATTGTAAAGAGGAATGAGAAGAAGGTTTAAACAGGTGGACAATCAGGGATGATGGTCACTGATAAAAATTTGGTCCATGGTACAGATAAAGATCCAAGAATGACAGCTAGAGCTGGAGCAGCATTGATCCAAGCCATTGAAGATAATGTGGATCGACTAATGATAGACCTTGAGCAATCAAGGAAAAATGCAGCTCAATTAAAGGACACCCTGAGAAAGGAGAGGGATGAAGGCAACAGATTAAAGAGAAAGTTTGAAGAAATGCAAAATGAATTGAAGTCTTCAAAAGTAGAGCTTCAGTCCCTCCAAGTAGAAAATATGTCTTTGGAAGTTTCCATTGAGAAGACAGGAAGAGATGCTCAGAATAACCTAGCATAATTGCAAAGGTTACAGCAGGAATATCAGGAACTAAAGACAGAAAGGGATGGACTAAAAACAACATATGAATACCTTAATGCAGAAAGAGGCCAGTTGCAAAGCAAATTTGGGGAGTTGGAAACACAAAGGGCTACCATGGAGGAGAAAGAAAAACAATTTCAGATGCAAGCAGCAGAGTTTGAAGGACAAATTGCTTCACTAGCAGCATCATTGAAAGAGGCCAAGGAATAGCAAACTAGTATTCAGCCTTTTAAAGAGCTTGTCCTAACATAAAGAAGTAGAATGTGCCATCTGCAGGTGTCCATTGAAGAGGAAAGATGCAAAGTATTGCAAGTAGATAACAAATTGGAGGAAATTTTGGAGACTACCTCGTATTTTGTAGATAGGTCTCAGGACATTTTGGAAGTCCTGACTGGAAGGATAGGAAGGATGGAGGCCAATGAAGAGATTCCTATAGATTTACCAGCTAAAGATCAACAAATCTTAAAGCAGGATTATGACTTGTTGGAATTTGTAATAAACACAGCGGAAGAGTTCAAGAAGGCTGTAAAGAAAACAAGAGGAGTTTGCACCGAGTATTGCAGAAGGGTGCTGATCACTTACAACCGATGCCAGGTGGCTACTGAACAAAGATTAGATGCATTTCCATAACATGAACTGTTCATAGGAATGTTACAGAGCAGATATCAGGAGGATGAGCAGAGGACTCAGCAAGTCAAGGTCCTAGATGAATAGATATTGAAGGATGAAGTGGCTCATTTAGCAGTTAGTGTACAGTTACTTTAGGATCAATTACGCTTAAGCTCAGCAAGAATTGAAGTGATTAAAAATCAGGCTTCATAGTTTGAAATCAACATTCGTTTTCTCGAGCCTTTAGAATTTGAGAGCATAGCATCAAAAGCCCAAGCGTGGAAAAAGTTCCTAAATAATCAAGCGAGGCCCTCTACTTAAAGTGCTTTATTTGTTTGTTTAAATGTAATATATTGTAAGATGTATGAGCACCCACTATAAGACAATTTTTGGGAGATGAAACGTTGGGGAAGCCTAGGAGTCATTTGGGGTAGCCCAAAAGTTTTTCCTTTTGTATAAGTATAGGAGAGATAGATAGAAAAAGGACTTTTTCCTAGTTAGACTTGTGAGAAGATGTTGTAAGAGGAACTATTTCGTTTTGCAATAGATAATTACAATTTTGCCTGTTGGAGGAAGCTTTGGTGGAATGTTCAAATGCTGTACAATGGATGTTGTTGAAGGGGAACTATTTCGTTTTCATCTTTTATTCATTAACTGTGAGATCGTTCTAACTTTTTGAACCTATGTTCTTGTATGAATGTTCTCTGGTTTATTTTATGATAATTTCCACTATGAGTAATGAATGCTTTCATAAACAATGAGCTATCTTGTTGTTCATCTATCTATTCATGTTTATGTGTTTCAAATTAAAGAATAGCTACCTGTGATTTTTCTTAATGCATGAACAATAATACATTACTCATTAAATGATAATCTTGCTCCCTAGGGACAACTTAGTTAGATTGTTGTATTTCTTGCTATGTGTGTTTTAGATACGAGAGAGTTTAAGACGAGAGGTAAGAACCTGTGCATCACATCATGACCGCTCCTCGTACTCTTGGTCAATATGCATTTTAAATAGGCACTTGCATTTCATACTTAAAACTAAAAAAAACCAACATATACACGGTGGATCGGGATGCAACTGGTAGAACCTTTTATTTTTGTTACTTGACCTACGGTAGTCGGATCGCAAACCAGACGGATTCCCCATACCAAACAGTCACGGGCTAGTTGGGAACGTTGACTGGGGAGAATCCCTTGCTAACATCGCCTACAATTTTCCAAGCATCAACACCTCCATAGGTTGGGTGCTTTCCCTCAACATGAATTTCAAAGTGTGGTTGGATGCCCCAAGCATGACCTCTAGAGGCTGGGTGGTTTCCGCCAACATGAATAGCATAGGTTGGGTGGGTGGGCCCAACATGACTCGCAGAGTGTGGTTGGATGCCCCAAGCATGACCTCTAGAGGCTGGGTGGTTTCCACCAACATGGCTAGCAGAGGTTGGGTGGGTGGGCCCAACATGACTCGTAGAGATTGGGTGAATATCCCCATCATGACTTGTAGAGGTTGGATGGATGACCCCAACAATACTTCTAAAGGTTGGGTGGATGCCCCCAACATGATGCAAAGAGGTTGAGTGACTGGGCCCAACATGACTCACGTAGGTTGGGTGACTACCCCCAACATGACATCTAGAGGCTGGGTGGATGGTCCCAACGTGACTCATAAAGGTTGGGTGACTTCCCCCTTGCTTTCACGTCTTCTTCCGATTCTTCCACCTTTTATTCCTTTTAAACTACTAGCTACTAGTATCAAAACTTTTAGCACATGAGGTAGAAAGAGGAGGGGATGATGCTACTATGAAGGGGGGGTAATGTTTTGATGCCCTTGATATAAGGTGATTTCTTAAGAAGCATCAAGAGCATTTAGGATAGTTAGAGTGGAAAACAACCAAACCAGTAGCCCAAGCTTTAAATTAGAAAGACTCAAACTAGCCAACAAAGGAACACCAATGTTCCTAGGAAAAGGAAAATCACAAGAAACCCCTAACACAGGGGTCCTTTGGTTGGTGCCCACTGGGATACTATCCATAGTTTCTGACTCAACAAGAAAGAAATCCCTAAGGCCAACTAGCAACAAAAATCACAAAGAGCACAACACCAGAAAAAATCCTAAGTATCTAGACCAAGCAAATGAAGATACCTTCCAAAGGATATTTTTAAAAGATGAGGGCCCATCACCAACCACTTTTACAAATAGTTGTGAAGGGTTTCCTCCCACGTCTACCCTAGGTACAGTGTAAATAACCTTCCACTTTCACTTGTGTAAAGTCCATTGTCACTTGTGTAAATCCCTAAAGGTTAAGATAATATGGCTACCAAACTTGAAAAAGGGTCTGGTGGAATAGTCCTCAGTCTAGTCGATGCACATGGGAAGGGTAGCTAATCCAAAAATTCAAACAACAAATACACCAAAGAGGGGAAAAAGGTGGTACTGAGTGAATCCTCGAACGCACAACAACTCTGGTGTATGTTCAATTGATTATTGGAGGGGTATCTCTACAACTCAATCTCAAACGACCTCGTGCTTGACTCATGTGTCAGAGGATCTTTTCGGTTCACCTTTTTGCAAGCTTGGGTTTCTTGAAGAACGACCACTATTTTTTGAGTTTAAATTGTTTTGGACAATATAAAGGTAAGCCCTGGTCCAAAACACTAGCCTAGACTAGTTGATGCCATCCCTAAAATAGAAACATTTCTAATACATTTTAATTATCAACGTTCTTTTTCAAGGCTCTTGATTACTCAAATGGGAATTTTTCTTGAAACTAATGATGATTCTTGACTCGAAAACATAAACAACATGGAAAATGCAAAAAGAGATTCCAAATACAAGGTTTTTACTTCTCTTTTTCTTTTCAAAACTGAAAATGCAAGCCACAAACGAAATATCTCTTTTCTTCTTTTCAAGAAAATAGAGATGTGCAAATGAACCTAAGACTAATGACACTAATATAAATTAATGTAAATCAAATACTTGTTCATTTTACTTTTTCTCTTAAAATGAAAAAGAAAATGAACTATAAACAAGTACATGAATATGATGTAATGAAAAGCAACTGAACTTTTGCACTATGTCCACAAGAACAGAACCCTAGACTGACCTAGGGTCTGAGAAGACCTAACTTGGGAGGAAGACTTGCATAAGGTACCAAGTAAAACACTTTGAAATAAGGAGTTTGACCAAGAAGAATGAATAAGAAAAGGATTATATGGCTCACAAGTTTAGTCTATACCTAATGACAGGGGCTGGTCAAAAACACCATACAAAACAAGGTCATGCCAAGGAAGGAGATCAAGCACAAAGTTAAACACAAGCCCAAATGGTTCAAAATGGATTCTAATATCAATTTAAGATCAATAAAAAGAGAATACACCACTACCAAGGGGTCCTACACATACCTGGGAACAACAGGGACTCCAAAGACTGCAACCAAACCCTTCCAAAACATCCCTAAAAATGAAAAAATCACTTATAGGAGGGACACGTTAGTGAACAATACTGACAATAGCATGTAAAAATCACGTGGAAGCAATCTCCAGTAGTGTGTATGAGGGGAAAACGTTACTTTGTACACCAACACAAGCGTATGGGTACTGAAAGGTGAAAAAAATATGAATCCAACTCCTAAAATGACAAGGAAAGTGTCTACAAAGACTCAAACATCATTCCTATCTTGAAATCAAGACCCATACCTTCAAATAGACTTGGAGACCCCAAATCAGGTAGGATTCTCCCTAGCGGAGTTGCCATTTCTATTCTTAAGGAAAGTGTTCCTATGGCTGGGGTGAGGCCACCAACATACTAGGGTTATAAACAGACATATAACATTCCGCAAGTACAAATTTTAAGCAAACGTTCAAGGGTTAGGAGGATGTGTACTCAACAAAAGGGAGGTAGATACAAGCTTGTACTTGAGTCCTCCTTTTGCTCTCAAAACAAGGAACGTGCAAAACTATTTCAAACCTTCCTCAACCAAATTTGAACACATATATGATATTGATATTCAAAGAACATGAAACCCTGATCTCATAAACATCAAAATATAATAAAAAAATGAGATATACATACAATGATTTGGAAATGGAAGAATGCCAAGTATTTATTAATCAATGACACAAGTAAAAAAATATATACCTTCTCATCATCCAGGCACCTCGTGAAACTTTCAATCTGGATCACCTGCTTCTCTCCTCCAAGAAACTCAACCTCCAAGCTCTGCAACAAGGGTAGATAGAAACTAGATAATAGGTAAGGGGGATGAGAGTCCAAATTATGCCAAAATAACAATACTATAGGCCAAGTCCCTTTCATGGTCCCCTCTCCCACTCTTATATAGCAAATGGAAGAGATAGGGTTGAGGAGGGAGCAGCTACAACCGAGGAGGAAATTCCCAAACCACCCAATTTCGAGGTTTTTTTTTTATGTTTTTTGACAATTTTTGAAGATACGCGCTAGTGGAACACTAGAAACTAGCGTGTGCAAGGTGAAAATGCTACTGGAACACATGCAAGGGAAGTTTTTGTGAAAAATTACTATTTTTAGGGTTTTTCTAGAGGTTTTCAAGAGGTGATTTGGTCTGCAAACTTGTTCATCAACTCCCTAATTATCCAATCAACCAAGAAAGAGGTAAGGGGATTCTACAAAATCCCAAAATATGTCTCTTCCATTCATTAAATGTCCTTTGGGTGAGAAACAATAAGTTCATGAAGTGTCATCATGCAACCAAAACATGTAAGTGTTGTCACGGACGGAGAAGTGCCAATTTTGGCTATAACAATAGTTCTTCTCACACCACATAATTATTTCAAGTGTAATAAAAAAAATTCATCAACTCGGATGTAAAGGCTTCTACCGAATAACAATGGCCGTGGAAGTTGATCCAACATCAACTATCGAGAAAAACAAGTATCTTAACCACATGGATGAGTCCTGCGACCTTATTTACTTGTGAATGTCCATAGAGTTGATGTTTCACTTTGAATCTTGTACCACTCTAGATGAGAATCAGACAAGTTGGAATCTCTCTTTGGAGAGCGGGACGAATTGAGAAGCCACATGCTCGAGGTAGATTTGAATTCATTGGATCTAAGAAGCTTTGAAAAGATCAAATACTTATTTATGAAGTTCAAATACCTTCTTCTTCATCCAAAGGGATGTGGAATTGACAAATAAAATCAACACAATTGGTTGATCCTTTCTATTTTTCGAAAAACTTGGTCCATAGTATGTTGTGATCCTGTCAACATTCCATATAGTGAGATTCACTTCAGAAGTAGCGTGGAAAATATTAAAAATGGATCAATTTATTGAATCCCTAATGCATGAGCAAGATAAGATCATAAAAATGGGGACAATTATGGGTTCCAATGTGCATGCACTTGTTGTGCATGAGATCCGCAACACATCCAATCTGAAGTCCAAACAAGAAGGAAAGAGAAAATAATATTTTGAACAAAAGAAGGAAGGCGATTACAAACCCTTTGATTCTTCCTATAGCTCAAATGGAAAGAAAGGGAAGTCAAAATGTGGTTACTGCGACCATAGATCATACAAAATCATCATGCATGAAGAAGACAATATATCTCTTGGTGAAGGCACTACAATAGAATAATATTGGGGACTACATCTTCAAGAATGCCAAGAAGCAGCCGAGAGGTCAACTTTCAGATAAAATAGGTAATTCTCATGCTTTAATTTCTATTCATTCATCTCCTAATCCATGGATAATGTATTCATGTATATCCCATCATATGGAAGCCACATATTTTTTTATTATCTTTTATTGCTACATGTACTACAGGTCCTCCCTTTTCATGCTATTTATAGTCTAGTAGAGGTCACTCGACAAGGGAGTGTAGAACTCCAACATGGAAGTGTTGAGAATGTATTGCATGTTCCATTAAAACTCTTCATGAATATACTCTTTTTTATCAAATAACACATCCATGAATAAGAAAAGTGGTAGAATTCACACCTAGTTCTGCAACCATATATGCCATGCATGATAACTCCAAGGTTGTTGTAGGTGAGGAAAAACATCAGTCTTATTTGCATACATTCAATAAGTTTATTGCTAAATCTGACTATGCTTTACTATTGACACATGTTGATGTTGATAATAGACTCTGGTAGGAGATATTTGGTCATCTAAACTTCATTGTACATGTAGAAACTCTACAAGCAAGGAATGGTCATAGGATTTCCCAACATACACTTATCGAAGGGAAAATACTATGCACAAACAATTGGGGGTGGGGGGGGTATGTGAACAAGAATTCCCAACATATTTGTCTAGAGGAAAGTATAAAACTACAACTTACATTTCCATTATCTCCACAACAAAACATAGTATCTTAGCAGAATAACATATCCCTCAAATAGATGGCCACTTGCATGTTGCATGCAATGTTTCTTTCTTCCAAGCTATGGGTTGAGATACTTAACTATGCTAGCTACAATAAAAAAATATCTCCTCATAGATATATCAAGGACAAGAATCCTTTTGAGGCATGGAGTGGCAACAAACCTAAAGTCACCCACTTCCAAATATTTAGATCAAATGCATGGGCCCACATACGCTCTGAAAAGGGGGAACCATTATATCCTTAGAGTATTGCATGTATCTTTGTGGGATATCCATGTGGTGTGAAGGGTTACAGGTCGATCATTCCCTTAATGGATAAGATCTTTACTGAGCAAAGTGTCCAGTTTGAGGAAAGTTCCTTGCATGCACCATTCACTAATACATAATATAAAAAATGCGGCGGTTTTTCGTTGCTATTTCCACGTTTTTTCGTCTCAATTGCGACAATAACGGTTGCGATGTTTCATGGCACTTATTTCATGGATATAACGACGATATTTATAAGTCGTCGATATAGAGATGAAAACTTGCCGCCATGTCTTCTATATGGTGGCCTTGCAATTGATTCTTTATAATTCATTTTCTACGTTTCGTCACTCTATAGACAAAGTTGTCGTCCCTATAATGATGAAAATATGGTCAAAAACTGCTAGACAAAAATTTGTTTCCATGCAAAACAGTGGAACACTTCTGATGAACATTTGTCTCTCTATCGACACATTCTGGAATTTGAACAGAAATTTCTTCCACACATTCGTCGCTCTATTGACAAAGTTGCCATCCCTATAACATTGAAAATATGGCCAAATACTGCTAGGAAAATGTTTGTTTCCATGCAAAACTGTGAAACACGTTCGACGAACGTTTGTCTCTCTATCGACGAATTCTGGAATTTCAACAGAAATTTCTTCCACGTGTTCGTCGCTCTATCAACAAATTTGTCGTCCCTAGAATGACAAAAATATGGCCAAAAACTGCTAGACAAAAATTTGTTTCCACGCAAAACCATGGAACACTTTCAATGAACGTTTATCTCTCTATCCACGAATTCTATAATTTGAACAGAAATTTATTCCATGCAAAACTGTGGAAATCTAATCACTTTCGATGAAATATGCAAGTTGAACGGTAATTTTTCCACGAAACTTCATCTCTATAGCGACGGTATTCCTGGAAAGCCACCCGGGTTTCACGGTTTTGTAATACCTGCGACGAAAGTTCGTTGATATTTAGACGAAACCTGGAGGTTTCAAAAAAAAATTAAAAAACCGTGGAAAGGCACCTTCCTTTCCATGGTTTTGGATCTTTAATAAGTGCTTGTGAAAAAATACATACTATATTTTAAAGACAAAGAAATGGATAAAATATAACACATGAAAGGTGATTTATAGAAAAGAAATATATCGTGAAAGTAAGATACGGGAAAAAACATATTGAAGTAAAAGGGAAAAAAATAAATGGAAAGTTCAGGGGGAGGTCGAAAAGTGTTAATTGACTCTAAAACATAAGGCATAATGATTTAAAAAGTGCCCAAAAGTACCCAAAGTGGCCCTAAGCACCCTAATTATTGCCTCAAAAACTGTTTTCCCATTAGGATGCACAAATTCATAATAATTGGCTAAAATACATAATTAGAGGCTAAAGTGGCACCTCTTAGAGAAGATTTTATGACAAGGTAGGAGGGTACATCTATAAAAATACCATCGATAAAATACATTGTAAGAACCACAGGGACCGTATAAACATTAAATAAATTAAATTCTAGGAACCACTGAGAGTTGATTTCTATGATAAGGTAGCGTGGTACATCTATAAAAAAAAACCTTCGATAAAAGACGTTGGCACCACTGGGTTTCATCATGCCTAAATTATAGGAAGAAGGGCCGAAAAAATCCTAATTTCTTCTACGTGATTTTTCTTCTATTTTTCTACGTTACTAAGAAGCATTTTTGTTTTATGTAGAAGGTTGTCTCCTAGTTTGGATGATAGTCTAAAAGTAGTTATTTACTATTGGTTGTATCTCTTGTATCTTAATAGAATGAAATAGAATTTAAGGATAAATACAAACACATTATGGATAAAGAACACGTCAAAATCCTTACCTTATCATTGTCCTTTCGCCAGATCCATTCACCCATACAACTTGATAAGAGTTGTCCACGAGATGCATTTCCATCACCAAGACCCGCATAAATCATCAAAGACAAAAATTTTATATGAGTAAATAATATATAAGCAAATAAACAGACATTTAGATCCTACTAAAAAGTCCTGTAGAAATCAATGAACCGTGAAATGTTAAATTTATTAACATTTTTTTAAGAAATAGACAGGCATTTAAAAATTTACAACCATCTTTCATACATAGTAATAAAGGAGTATTTATACCTTATTGAGCTCCTCTCTGTTTCAAGAACAATTTTATATTCCTCACTGAACAGGTCCAACCATGTGAAGGTGGAAACTCATATGGCCCCTCCCCCCCCTCACATTGCTCTCAATTCCCCATACCCAATAAATGATGTTGTTTACATACTAAAGCATTTAAAAATTCGTGCATAGCTAGGCTAGTCATCAAAACATATAAACATAAAAACATTGAAGCATAATGAGGTAATTCATATAAACAATGTTTTAGACTAACAACATCGATATACATCCAAATACAAGTCATGAATTTATACATCTACTTTTTCTTTTATTTCTGTTTTTTTGCATTGTAATAACTGATGATAATTGGGATATTATCATCATCATTTGGTGGAATATCTACAAAGCCATGTCCTGCTAGTGTTTTTGTTTCCATTCCCTCATGTATCATACTTCTTGTACGGTGTTGAGTAGGGCGTGGAGGCAGTTATGAAGGGGCGTGAACTGCAACAACGAAAATTGGCATATCGATATGTTGAAATATTATTGAAATTAATAGTTCATAATTTTGGTTAAAATTACAATATTTCTCTTTACATGTCTGTGTAGTTGTGACGGCTGGTGTGTTAATTGTTTCTCTACTTGCTAATTCCTCTTGCGGTTCACCCTCTTGAGCTTCACAGTCTTCCATCGAAAGAAGAAAAATTATAAGTATACATCAAGAAATAAATATTTATAATCATAGTAGATATTTCTATTTCCAAAGCACACATACCAGAATGGCCACTCTGCTCCCCACTATCATCAGACATGCACACCCCAACATCAGCTGGTACATGCGGAGTACAGCTGGATTCAGTGTTGCGGTTGCACTGTTGCTTAAAATAAAACATAAATATTTAGTTATGGGTGATATAATCAAAACTGAATAGACTTTAATAGTATACTGCAATGATGTCCTTATTCATTTTATTTACCTACATCTGCGTCATTGGGGATATTGGAGTCTGCCCCAAGCTTTTCCGATATTCAATGACACTTTTAAAACCATACTTGAAACCAAGCTTTAGGTCTTCCTCCGTGGCAACATCTTGGAACGTATTTCCCTGCAATGCATAACACATATAAAATTTCCTCTATCAAAAAGAGATATGTGTTCGCTACTTTCAAATAAATATTCCCCACAGTTAATCATTTAATTCTTATGATTCAGGCTCTTAGTTTTCTATAGCCATCCTGGCATATTCTATGTTTCCCGTGCTTTTCCACTCTAGCCTTGGTTGCTTTGGAGGTGCCCGGTAGCCTATATATGAAAATTTTGAAAAACGTTAGATATCAGAATTCTTGCTTAAAACAAAAAAGAAAAAAGTAAATGAGCATAGAGTCACGAAAAAGATGATATGTGTTGTACCTTGCTTTTCCAGGCCGTGGTTGTTTTCCTTGTCTTTTTAGCAAGTTCTCCTTTGCATCCTCTATGAGTGCATTCCACTCTTTCTTCGGAACCATGGGAGGGCGCTCATGCTTGAGGTCAAGTTGCAATTTATCCCTATATTGGGCCCTGGTATATTTTAAATTCTCGCCGACTAACTTTGCAACCACTTTCTTGTTGAATGTATTGCCTAACAAGTTTACCATGTGGTCTATCCATATCTCTCTTTGTGATATCTTGGCTATTCCACCGTGTGTGAATGGTGGGGCCAAACAACTCCAATGCTTTGTCATTCAAATTCTTGTAGAAAACATTGTTTCCTACAGAAACGTGTAATCCATTAATTTATAATAATTTCAGCGTATGTCCATTTCAATTTCATGATTAAAATGAATAAATTAATTAATAAATACCCGAAATCTTTTGAATCTTGATTGGAACACAAGTGTCATCCATCAGAAAGGTGAGATCTAGTGATACGGTGCTTTTAACTCGTTTTTGCTCTAGAAAACATTTCCTGGTCATCTACAATAGGTTCATCTCCAGAGTCATGTGGAGTCCTAGGCTCTGCCTCATCATGCTTCAACATGTCATGCTAATCAAAATCAGTTCCCTTATCAATGTATCTGAGGCCAACCAAGGGAGTGTCAAAAAGCCTCATTAGTACATTACTTTGTCAACGTTGTTTCTACATTGGAGCATCATTGCTACCTATACCTTTCTCAATAGTTTCTCTAGTCACGGGTTGTAAAAACTCCTACAAACAAAAAACTTTACTATATCAGATCACTTGGAAAAATAGAAAACATAATATCAAATATGAAATCATTTCATAGCTTAAAAAAAATATGAAGATGCCACTTACCCTGTAAGATTATATTTGTTCTTTCAGCTCTTCAATCCTTGCCTTGATCTCCTGTGTCATGGGCCTTATGCAAGTCAAGGAAATCATTTCTATGTTTTCCTTTTTCAGGGCCTTATTTATAGTATCCATAGGGTCTACGGAATAGTAAATTTCATCCTCAAGATCCTCATCACCCAGATCAAGTGCACTGAACTAAATTCATCAAACAATAAAATTAAGAAAAATAATTTTAACATCATTCAAACATTGTTATTGTAATGAAATTTAGTTACTATTAAGAACTAACACTTACCTGATGCGGTGTTGTGGACAGTGACTTCCCACGGTCACCCCGTACTGATCTACTTCTAGTGGTTGATTGTCTAGGGTCACCCTGGACCATGGAAGCAACAGGTGCCTTTCCATGGTTCCCACCCTGACACGATAAATCAATCAATAATTCACCATAAGGATAGAAAAATGCGAATGTCAAAAGTGGAAATCGAATGCTAACAGAAAAAATTGAAACATTTAGTTATTATATTTAACACTTACCTAACGGGGCACAGAGTGTGACCTTCCACGGTCACCCTGGACCATGGAAGCAGTAGGTGCCTTTCCGCCAGCGCCACCCTGACACATTAAATCAATAAATGAACATTATGAAAATAATTGTAACATAATAAAACATGAGATATTGCAATAGTATTTATTTTTACCTCAGAAGTAGAGGACACACGTTCTGTTCCATGAAGAACATGGGCAGACCCTTGCCATAGTGTAATAAGCATGTTGTCACATGGAAATATTTTGGGGTTGGTCTTTCTAGTTATTGTAGTCATATTTAGTTGAGTCAATAATTGTAACATCAACAAAAATGAGATATTGCAATAATATTTACTTTTACCTCCAATGGAGAAGATACATGTTCTCCTCCATGGTGATGAGAAGACCCCTTCCACAGTGTAATAAGCATGTTATCATATGAAAATATTCACAATAAGCACAAAAAAGCAAATGGTAACAGTGGAAATTGAATGTTAAAAGAAAAAATCTCAACATTTAGTTATTATATTTAACACTTACCTGATGGGGCATAGAGTGTGACCTTCCACGGTCACCCTGGACCATGGAAGTAGAGGATATGTGTTCTGTTCCATGACGACAATGGGAAGACCCAAGCCACATTGTAATAAGCATGTTGTCACATGGAAATCTTATGGGGTTGGAGTTTCTAGTTATTGTATTCATATTTAGTTACTATATTTAGTTGATTCAATAATTGTAACATAAACAAAAATGAGATACTACAATAATATTTACTTTTACCTCCGAAGGAGGAGATACATGTTCTACTCCATGGGGATGAGCAGACCCCTGCCACAATGTAATAAGCATAATATCATATGGAAATATTCACAATAAGCACGACAAAAGCGAATGGTAACAGTGAAAATCGAATGTTACCTGAAAAAATCGAAACATTTTGTTATTGACGTCATATTTATTTACTATATTTAACATTTAACTCATGAGGCATAGATTGTGACCTTCCACGGTCACCCTAGACCGTGGAAGCAGCATGTGGCTTTCCACTGCTACAACCTTGAAAAAATAAATCAATCATTAAAAGTTGAGTCAATAATTGTAACATAAAAAAAATGAGATAAGCATAACGGTGTAATAAGCGTGTTATCACATGGAAATATTCATAATATGCATGAAAAAAGCGAATTTCAATGATGGAAATCGAATGTTAACAAAAAAAATCAAAACATTTAGTTATTGTAGTCATGTTTAGTTACTATTTTTAGCATTTACCTGATGAGGCATAGCATGTGACCTTCCACGGTTACCCTGGACCGTGGAAGCCACATCTATTCAATTTAAGTTGTAATCGATCAACAACTCTTCACCTGGAAGTATTGTTTTTGTTGCACATACAAATATACGATGTTCTTCGCTTCCCTCAAATTCGCAATTCGGTTGCTTAGTTGCTATCACTGGCCGTGTACTATTTATAAATCCAACAACATTTTCGAACGCTTTTTGTCTCCCATCAATATACATAGTCGCCCCTTTGTTTTTATTGTGTTCTGCTAGTTGTATATAATTTGTGGCAACTCCGTATCTCCTCATACTTTGAGTATATTGGACCAAGATCAACCAGTTATTGTATCTGTATAATGGTCAGACATACTCCATCAATTCAGTTACAGTGCCATAGCCGACCTTTATGCCATCCATGGAAAATAGCCCCAATCCATGTAAGGACAAAGGAGCAATGCGATACATCCTCCCATTGATGAAGAAATCTATGTCCACTTGAGGTAGCTTATTAGGTACCCATCGTTGCACTAGATGTCTATAACTTAAGGGAAACTCAATGTCACCTATGCTCTCAGCATCATAATTACATGACCCTCCATTGGCAATAAAATATTGCATGCGTCTATGAAATCTTTTCCTTACCTTTTCGGATCTAGTTGATATAGAACCGGTAGATCAAGTACAACACGTATCACTTTCAACCTCTCCTAGTATATCTTCGCCATCACTTGAGGAAGATAGATCTGATAGATACCTATTTGGTGGTACCTACACTCAATAAAACAAGAATATAAGCTACCAAGCGAATATAATTTAGCGTGCAAATATATTTACTTGTAATGTTTTAATATCAAAAGTTTTTTCTTCCCAAAAACTTCACCAAAAGTCATTTTTCTCTGAAAGGTGTAATTTCTTTTAGAGTTATTTATATTTGAATTATTTTTAAGTATAAGACACGATTTGATTTGGTTTGGAATTTTTTCACAACATGGATATAGAAGTGTGTTTCTTGGGCCACTTGACTAGTTAATGCATGCAAAGAGGTATGGGGTTCCCCCTCATATATATCATGTTGGGGATTCAATTTGGAATGAGCGGTGGTCATATTGCTTCATTCATGGATTTCCCACTGAAACTCAGCAACGTTAGTCTAACACTCCCTCTCCCACAGTGGTTTTGTAATGCAAGTTTCCTCGTGCAAGGTACTCCTTCTCTAACTATGTGCCTGATTTTTTTTAAATAGGATAACATTGTGAAATGTCACCAACTTTAGACCAATTATAGGTAGTCTTGAGTGGTTTTGCACATGGACATGGATAGGGTGATGTTGGATCTGGAATCGTCTTATCACAACCCTGAATCGTCTTACACTACCCAAGACCATTTTCTTACCATTGCAACAAGGAAATCCCAAATTTGTTTGGTCGTGATGGTATGGTTTAGGCCCATTCTCTATCAAACGGGCTATGGATGGGTTCAAGGTTGGAATTTGACGGGAAAAATGCCCGTCATGGGTCATTTTGCACCTCAAATACGGCCTGTATTTCATATAAATCCTCAGAACATACGAAGTAAATAGTCAAAACCATAGTAGAAATATTCGAGTACAGATTCGAATACGATATAGAAAAAATACGTAACAAAAAATCAAGTACGACTAAAATACGGGAATAGGCATCTTATAAATACAAAAAACACGCAATTTTAATTTTAAAACAATAAGATTATACGATCATCATTCCAAAGTGTAACATGTCATTCATTATTCATTAGGAACTAACACAAGTAGTAACTAAGTATTGATTTCTTGCGACAATGAATGAGACCTACAACTGTGCTTTCTCTATAGTTTCAACCTCAAAGCCAAGGGAAACAACAAGAAAAGGTATAGTATATGGAAAAGAATCTCCAGTTTCGATCCGAGATAAGTAAGGGCTCATTGGACCCCATAAAAAGGCTATGTTATTCAAATCCTTATCACTTCAATGGGAGAGTTTCACTAATGACGACCCAGCAATATCTAAGGCTTTAGAAACAACTAAGTTACATATTCAGGTTGAGATGATGATGCGTAACCTCTCATCTCCATCCTCTTGGGAATCATTGTTGGCAATATGGCAGATGAATGTGTTGGCATTGATGTCAATATATGAATGGAGAATTGGTGACATTTGGTGAACTTATGATTGTGGACAAACATATCCTAGAGATGTTCATTAATGACAAAAGAACTTTTGCTGGGAATACGCATGTATGATAAAGTTGGAAAAAGACTAAGTGGTGAAAAATTGTCCTAAAGCAGTAGTCTTATGAAAAAACCCACCATATTTCATAAGAAAGAGAAAATTCCTGCCATGGCCTGTCATCCCATAGTTGGTTGAAGTATCTATCCAACCATGGCACCAGATCTCAAAACCACTCTTTGAGGAAGAAGATACAGGCCTCCCAAAAGAAGTTCTTTTTGGTGAAATTAGACAAGTTGCTCTAGGAGAATGCTCGCCAAAATTTATGAGTTGAAAGAAATGCTCACACCATATGGGAATCCTATAGGTGACTGTGTTGTCTACTTAACCATGTTCTTAATTTGACCTGAAACTACCTAAGGCAGAAATTATGGATCTGCCAAAACAGGGTCTTAAGCAGCTTTTACATCATACTTCAGTAAAATGCCCGCCGAGGAGAGAGAAAGTAGTTCAGGAAGATGAAATTGGTATTAATGGATTCATCTAGATGTCCTCCATCCATTGGATGTCTTACACTCCAAGTTTGATGAAAAGTTGAAATCACATTTGAGACCTAGGGTTTAAAGAAAGTGTCCAATCACAAGGTTGAAGAGGCATTTGGAAATTCCCGCCAAAGCCTATCTGAGTGATGATAAATTCATCAGAAGGTATAGGCATGTTCTTTAATGAACTGGATATCCATCCATGTTCTTAGTTTTTCTTATGGTGACCACATGAGAAAAATATCAACCTGCCAAAAGAGGTAAAAACATTAGCTTGCATATCCAAAAATATGAAAAATTGACCGAGTGTTGAAAACAGGAGGTTGAGAGCCCACTTGGAAATGCAAGCCAAAGTCAGCTCTTTAACTGATAAATTCATCAAATGTTATGGGTCCATTCTTTGATGATCTAGGCATCCACTCATGATCTCAGTTTCCCTCTGGGTGTTCACACGTGTGAGATTTGAGTCTGCCAAAATGCAACCTGGCATAGTAATGACTAGGGTCTGACAAAATTCACTAAGTGTTGAATTGAGCAATTTGAAAGACCATTTTAAAGTGATTGCCAAACACTGTTTGTTTGTCAGTAAGGTTTTAAGGCGACATGGTCTTTTTCCTAGTTGAGGTGGATACCTAGTCATACCCTCAGTTTGTTTAAGGATGGTCAAGATGTGAAAAATATAAGTCTGCCAAAAGTTAGAAAAGTATGGTTGTACAATCTTGGTGAAATAAAAGAGTAAGCTACAAGAAATTAATAAGTAGAAATTTATAAAGGGAATTCTGCATATGTTGAGAAGGATTTAAGGATAGTATTTTGGAACATATGATGTGATCGAAATTACACAGCATATATTTAAGGAAGAAATGCTTGCAGAGGGTTTAATGAAGACACACGCAGGCTACAATATTCTTGATAACCTTTAGACTCTTTGAGATATGCCAAACAGAGGCGACCACACTATCTACCATGGTAAATGTCAAATAGAGGCAACAATATATAAGTGTCGTTGAAAAATTATACTTGTATCAAATGTGTCTTTAAATAATAAAGAGGTATGAGGGCCAATTTACTGGAGTCAATTCAAATTATAGCCCACGAGTCCCGGGGAACTATACCTTGTTCCAAATTCCAAACCAGTAAATAGGAAAAACTTGCAAAGTGTGTTGTAATTCAGGTAAAAGTGAGCATAAAAACAAAATAAAATGCTTCTTTAAAGGAGAAATACGTCTTAGTTTGAATTGTACCCAGTCATTATAATTGCAGCTCTCCTATGGCACTCTACAAAAAAATTTAGAACCATAATAGAAAAAAATCACAAAAGCTTGAAAAGTGTGCCATAATCCATGTAAAACTGACAATCAAAGCAAAATTAAATGTGTCTTTAAAGGAGAAAGAGGTCTCATGTTCAAGTTTCGATAGAATCAGTTCAAATTATAGCTCATAGAGGATTGTGTTCTAGACCATTAAATATAATAAGATTACACAAGATTGCACTCTATAGAATGTTTCAGACATATAATAGAATAAAATAACAAAAGCTTGTAATTTGTGAGGTAAAACTAATTATTAAAGAAAAATTAAATTCTTAGAAGAAACATGTCTCAGGTTCAAAGTTTCGACAGAATCAGTTGAACCAGTTCAGATTATAGCTCCTATAGGACTTTGTACACTGTTCCAGACCATTAAATAGAATAAAATTACAAAAGCTTGCAAATTGTGCCATAATTCATAAAATTATGCAAGAGCATGACTGGCTTGCAGTGCTCAACCCATATGTCTTTTCCCCGAATTTAAGGAGGAGCTTCAAGCGATCCAATAATAGAAAACTCTTACCAGATCCACCAATAATAGAAGTGATGGTAGCACAACAAAAAAATTATAATTTTAGTATGATTGTACTGAATCCGTATTGGTTCGAAAATTTGACGTATTTTTCCCAAATTCCTACACTGCTAGGGTTAATGGGATTACAGAATTTAGTGGGCCCTTTGTTATCCTTTGGATTGCGGGCGGATTACCTCCCCTGGGACCGTCGGTATCCTCTAGACTGCAGCCGAATTGTTTTTTTATTCTATAGACTACAATGAGATTTACTCCACTGGGAACATCCGTATCCTCTGGACTGGTATCCCCTGCTCCTCGATTTACCACTGCTCTGCTCATCAAATTACCAGGGCTCTGGATGCTGTTAATGAACTAGTGCATGGGAGTGAACTTGTTCGTTGTTGTTTTGCTAATGAGCTAGTGCGCGGGTGTTTTTGAATTCTACGTTTTTTGTTTTTTTATTTGCATATTTTATATTTTTTGTTTTGTTTTGTTTTTTATTTTTCATATTTACCTTTTGTTTAGTTTATTTTGGGTTTTTTTTATTTGCATATTTTATAATTTGTTACATTTTAAATTAATTATAGTTAAACAACTCTATGTTTTTAATTTAGTGTAGTTTAATTTAATTTAAATAGGATTTTGTCATAATTTGTATTGGTTGCATTGCTTATAGTCATATCCTATACATAAGTCCCTTCAAGGACGAACACGATGATGATGACGATGAAGATGGCAAAGAAGATGGTGATGATGACAACAATGATGATTATCCTCATCATCATCCTTGTCATCATCTTCGCCATCATCTAATTCGTCGTCTTCATCAATATCATCATCATCATCTTCATAATCATCGTCATCGTCGTCGCCATCATCGTCAACATGATCTTCTTCATAATCATCATCTTCCTTATCATAATCATCATAATCATCATCTTCATCATCAGCGTCTTCGTTATCACCATCATCATCATATTCGTTGTCATCATCATCAACATCTTCATCTTCATCATCATATTCATCATCAACATCATTGTCATCCAATTCATCAGCATCTCCATTATCATTATCATCATCTTCATCAACATCATCATCATCATTTTCATTATCGTCGTCATCATCTTCATCATCATCATCATCATCATCATCATCTTCATCATCGCAATTTTAGGGGGAGCTCAGTGAATGAAGATGTCTACATGAATATAGGGGGAGTAGCCAGTTGAGTGAAAAAATAAGGATTGCTCCTAACACCCATTCCAAGGACTAATCTGACAATTCAATATGATTCGAGGAAGTAGTAAAAACAAAAATACAACTTATTGGGCCCTATGAAGCCTCCTGTTCTTAGATTTGTGCACATGAAGAATCAAGACTTATGGACCTAGTCCGGTGTCTTAAAAGAGGAAGATCCAAACTGAGCAGTTTGGTAGTTCCATAGAGTGCATTCTTTATAGGAGTGAATAATCACTCATAACCATTCTATTATAATGTTGGCGAAGCTCAAAAAAATTTAGTGAAG
This sequence comes from Pseudotsuga menziesii, assembly GCA_001517045.1. NCBI lineage: Eukaryota > Viridiplantae > Streptophyta > Pinopsida > Pinales > Pinaceae > Pseudotsuga > Pseudotsuga menziesii. The sequence continues at coordinate 75,239 of LPNX011199010.1, forward strand.
ACCGAGGTAAATATCTTGTCATCACATCATCATCATCATCATCATCATCATCATCATCATCATCATCTTCATCAGCATATTCATCATCATCACCATCACCATCATCATCATCTTCATCATCATCATCATCATCATCATCATCCTAATCATCATCATGATAATCATGATAATCATGATCATCATCTTTATCATCCTCATCCTAGACATCATCATCATCCTCATCATCCTCATCCTTGTCATCATCTTCCTCATCCTCGCCCTCATCATCATCATCCTTGTCATGCTCATCCTCATCCTCATCCTCATCCTCATCTTCATCATCATCATCATTTTCATCATCATCATCCTGATCATCATCGGCATTGTCATCATCATCATCGTTGTCGTCGTCATCATCATCGTCATCGTCATCATCGTCGTCATCATCATCATCATTATCATCATCATCATCATTATCATCATCATCATCATCATCATCATCCTCATCATCATCATTGTCATCATCGTCATCGTCATCATCATCATCGTCGTCGTCGTCGTCGTCATCATTATCATCATCATTATCATCATCGTCGTCGTCATCATCATCATTTTCATCATCGCCCTCATCATCATCTTCATCATCTTCATCATTTTCATCATCACCGCCATCATCATCATCATCTTCATCATCAGCATCATCATCATCCTCCTCCTCGTCATGCTCATCCTCATCCTCGTCCTTATCATCATCATCATGATCTTCATCGTCATCATCATTTTCGTCATCATCATCCTCATCCTAGTCATCGTCATCATCATCATCATCATCGTCGTTGTCGTCGTTGTCATAGTCATCGTCATCATCGTCATTGTCATCGTCATCATTATCATCATCATCATCGTCATCGTCGTCGTCGTCATCTCCCTCTTCCTAATCAATATCTTCATCATCGTCATCATTATCATTTTCATCATCGACCTCATCATCATATTCATCATGTTCATCATGTTCATCACCACCACCACCATCATCATCATCTTCATCATCATCATTGAATGTTGATTTATGTTCATCTATGTCTCCTTCCCAAAGGTTTGAAAATGATCTTATTTGAGGAATTTTGCGGGAGAGCCTTTCAGGTTAACTGGTTAGCAAGTTTTGCCACCATGGAGCCATCGGATGGAGAGTGGGTTTTGATCTACGGTGATAGGTATTTATGTATATTGAAACATGTAGCAGAAGAATAAGGGTAAAGTGTGTTAAACTTCAATGGTTTAGATTCAGGATGGTGAAGATCGACGACGGAAAGTGATTCCATGAAGTGGAGATGTGAGGAAGGATTTAATTTTGAGATTTGTGGAGTTCGTTAAATGGGTGTAATGCTGGAGGGTTGATATTGGCACAAGGTGAGATCAACGACCCTAAATCATTTCTCGCAGTGAACCTACTCGAAGGGAGAAACTTTTTCAAATCGCAAAAAGGGTTAATCAGCGAGAAAATCAGATGGTTGAGATGAAGGCAGAGATAGATCTGCGGTCTCAAACAATTCCACGGATTGAACTAGCATGAAGATCTACGGTCGGAACAAGATGTTGGGTAGATCGATGGGTGAGAAGCATTCCATGATCACAATTTGATCACTTGTTCAATTGAAAAAGGGTTAGCGGAATGTTAAAGTTCTCAAGGTTAAGTGGTCCTGATGAAGGTAGTTTAGAGATCGATGGTTGATATTGATCTCCCCAAATCAAGTTGTGCAAGTTGATAGTGTTGAGTTTTTGGTATGAATATTTGGTGTATCGAGGGATTAGATCGCAAAGATGAACATATCTACGGTACTGAGTGCATGGAGAAACACGAGGGTTATGCAACATAAATAAAACTATAAAAAATTCTAAGTGGATAAGACACCCTCATGTACGATCTTCCTTCCCGACAATTAATTGATTTCCCCAATGCCATTTGTGATACACCCATAGGATAAATCATCCCTGTGACAATGCCATCTCTCCCAAAACCAGATATCCATCGTATGGCTAGCATGTGAAATCAAAAAGATGTCATGAAAATATAAGAAGTGGAACAACGAATTTGATCGCCACATGTAGCAGGGGAAACACAATGAAAGAATGGTTCTGGTATTGTCGTCACAGGAGCGAAAGGGCCAGAGCATGTCTAGTCCATGTGCCCTGAAGCGTATGGTCGACTAGGCTACTCGACGACGAAATATGCGAAAATGTTGATGGGTCATCCCCTTGTCTAGTTTTCAAATCCTATATAAACACCACCTTTCAGAGCCATTAAGGTGCATAGGATGAGCTAGTGTAGAAGAAAAATCGCGGTATCATTCTGCCAAGAGGTTCCTAGGATTTTGATATGTTTGCAATGGCAATATGGTTCGAGAAGCTTGTTAGTATGGGTGTGTTGTTGGTTGGTGAGCTTGATTCCACGCTCATCTATCGCCCTGGTTTTTCACACCAGGGAAGCACCAACATCAGGGAATAGACGTCGTACACCACTTTGAGAGATGCACCTATTTTTTGTGGGAGCGAATGCTCATACTGGAGCATCAAGGGCCCAAGGTCTTCATCATAGCTTTCATGCACCTCATCCACCAACCTTTTCTGAGGTGGTGAGGAGTACTTGAATGAAAAGCCACTGCAAAGGCTTGTTTCTACCAAAAGCAAGGGGGAAGCTGTGAAGAAAGATAAGCATGGAAAGGATATAAACTCCTTTGCCAACTTTGAGCCCATGCAGAAAGGTGCCTTCGAGCATGAAATGAACACAAAGGGAAAGGACACATTGCTGACTCAACAGATGGACAAGTGGTCGATCCCAGTCAAAAATGAGCCACCAGAAGCATCTTGAGACATCATTTTCACTACCCGTGAGTTCACAACCAGAAATGTCATGCTGCCATCCAGAACGAGCATGCACATTTTCTCCGTGATGTTTGTTTAAATATATGTACACCATGACAGAAGAATCGTGCTCTAGTTGTTAATGTTTGATTATGGCTGTAAACAGTTTTAGATCCTATTTCAAGGATTAGCCTTGGGGTCTGAGACATTATAAAAAGGCTCCCCACCAGGGATCAAATTTGAATGGAAAGGTCCCATTTCCTTTTGAAGCTTAAGTTTCAGTGAATTAGCCACCAATTAGCTTACTGCCTATTTAGTTACAAGTGGTTTCCATTTTCATACATTGAGTTTCCCTCATCTTTATCATGATAATGGGGCTTTTGGTTGTTGTTGATATGTATATACTCAATTAGCATTACTCATTGTATATCACATGGACATAAGGATGGAAAATAGAAATTGGGGATGCATAACAACAACCCTCATTTTCATAGATAAATTCATAAAAGCCAAAATCCAAAGAAAATATTTCAGGGTTACACATTACAATTTACTATTCTCATAAGGAAAATAAAATCACTTACTTGAGCCAACTATAGCTATGGAATCAAGATAGCTAAGATACCACCCCGTGAACAAGAATGAACTGTCTCTCCAGCAGCAACCATACCTGCAAACGCCCAAGTTAGACCAAACCCTAAAATATCCAAGGTAAAAAACTCTTGAAGAAAAACTACAACAATAGAGTTTACCTCAAGTTGCCATGCCGAAATTACCAAGGTTTCCATGCAAAAAACAATGAGACCACCCAACTATACAAAATCCACCCTTCCATGAGGAAAATTTTCAGAAAAGTGGTCAAAATTGGTCCCATCAGCCTTAAGAGAATTACTCCCAGCAGCTTTAGTCAAAATTGATCCCAGCAGCCTTAAGAGAATTCCTGCCACAATTCATGGTTTTAGAAGAATGCCCGCACCATGGTACCATCCTATAGCTACTTGGTTTGGCTACCTATTCATGATTTGAGTTTGCTTTAATCTTTCTTGAGGAGAAAGATACAGGCCTGCCAAAACATGGTTTTTCACGAGTGGATGCAAAAATAGCTAAGGAGCCTCAGAAAGATGCTTGCCATAAATTATATAAGTTTTAAACCTGTGGAGAGAAGCAAAGCATACAGATTATTTTAAACAAAATAGAGATCACAACACATCATTCACACATAAACACAGAGATTTACCCTGGAAACCCTTAACCGGGAAAACCAGAAAACCTTGGATCCACACCTCCTATTTTCTCTTCATTCCATTATGAAATCCTCACAATACAAAATATATGTATTCCGCAACATCCAAATACCCTAATCGCACACCTCCCCTCCATACGCACATCCAAAGAATATAACATATACCCAACAAATTATGGGTTAGAGTAAATGCCCGCAACACATGGAGGTCTTGTAGATTGGTCTTCGGCCTACCTGACCATGTCTTCAGATTGTCTTAGAAGTGTATGAAGAAAAAGTTATGGACCTGCCAAAAGGGTGTTTTAGGCAGATTAGACCAAATTGAGAAATTTGTCTAAGTATGGAATTGGTGTTAAATCTTCCCAAGTGGCCTTAAGGAAATGCCTGCCATGCCTCATAGGATGATGAGAAAAATGTATTGAGAATGTGATTCTCTAGAGTGTTGTATGCATCATAAAACCATGTCACTTTCCTTACCAAACTACATCATATATTTAAGGAAGAATTGGTCCCAACAACCTTAGTCAAAATTGGTCCCAACAGCCTTAAGAGAATGCCCACCACAATTCATGGTTTGAGAAGAATTCCTGCACCATGGTATCGTCCTATAGCTAGTTGGTTTGTCTACCTATTCATGATTTGATTTTGCTTTAATCTTTCTTGAGGAGAAAGATACAGGCCTTACAAAACAAGGTTTTTCAATAGTGGATGCAAAAATGGCTAAGTAGCCTCAAAAAGATGCCCGCCGTAAATTATGGGTTAGAGTAAATTCCCGCAACACATGGGGGTCTTGTAGATTGGTCTTCGGCCTACCTAACTATGTCCTCAGATTGTCTTGGAAGTGGATGAAGAAAAAGTTATGGACCTGCCAAAAGGGTGTTTTAGGAAGATTAGACCAAATTGAGAAATTTGTCTATGGAATTGGTGTTAAATCTGCCCAAGTGGCCCTAAGGAAATACCCTCCATGCCTCATAGGATGATGTAAAAAATGTATTGAGAATGTGAGTCTCTATAGTGTTGTATGGAGCATACAACCATGTCACTTGCCTCACCAAACTACAACATATATTTAAGGAAGAATTGGTCCCAACAACCTTAGTCAAGATTGGTCCCAGCAGCCTTACGAGAATGCCTGCCACAATTCATGGTTTGAGAAGAATTCCTGCACCATGGTACCATCCTATAGCTAGTTGTTTTGGATACATATTCATGATTTGAGTTTTCTTCAATCTTTCTTGAGAAGAAAGATACAGGCCTTCTAAAACAGGGTTTTTCACTAGTGGATGCAAAAATGGCTAAGTAGCCTCACAAAGATGCCTTCCCTAAATTATGGGTTAGAGTAAATTCCCGCAACACATGGGGGTCTTGTAGATTAGTCTTTGTCCTACCAAACCATGTCTTCAGATTGTCTTCTTCAGTCATGGGTAAGACAATCTAAGAAATCATTGATTGCACCACCAACAGTAAGTATGCCCTAATTTTAAATGGTTTTCATTTTATGGTGTGAGGAATCATAATCTGTGTTTAAGTAATAAATACTAATATGTTCTCGCAGTTCAGTAATCATCTTCCAAGATCAAGGCCAATAAGCAAATATTGTGAAGAGGATTTTCGTGAATCACATAGCTTCGAAAGGCGCAAGGCCAAAAATAATGGTCAAAGAAGAAATAACAGTAAAACTCTATGAGTGTTTCATCCAAGAGGAAAGTGGCATCCCAAACTGATCAAACATGAGAATTGAATGGGGCAGTTGGTGTTGAAATACCTATGATGGCGACTGAAAATTACTGTAAAATCGGTGTTTCATCCTCAAGAAATGAAGCAGGGAAAATCAATGAATTACAAGAAGTGTCTGGAGCAGCTATTATTAATATGCCAATGATGGAGGCTATGACTCACAATAAAAAGTGTGTTCCATCCTCAGTAAATGGTATAGGGAAGAGTGGTGAAAAACAAGAAATTCAAGGGGTAGTAGTTGATATCCAAAAGATGGATGATGGGAATCCTATTAAAACTGATGTCATTATAAGAAGTGCGAGAAAAGCCAAAAAGAAAAAACTCCTAGGTCATCGAAATGCAACATTGTATGCAAAATGGTGAAAGAAACTTATGTTGCAATAAGCATTTCTAGTGATCTTGTCATACAGAAAATTTATTCTATTGTGCTAACATTTATGTTACCAAATTTTAGAAATATAACAAATGATGGAAGGCATATTAAATATTTAATTTTTGTTTTCAGTAATAAAATTACGGTTGTTTTTTGTGTTTGCTTATATTTTGTAAATTTATGTCTTTTTTAGGCCAGTTCTATAGGCATTACAACTTTGGGTTATTCGCTGAAATTTGGTTGCATGAGTAGAATTGTATGACATTGTTCTAGAATTGGAATTTCAGTTTCATTAGATAAAGGAACTTACATAAATACAACAATACATAGCATCAAAATTCTCATAAATAACTTGAAAGTTCTCAATCCATCATCCCCATAATATCCCTATAATATCAACAGTTCTAGGCAAACAGCTAGAATCTACCTATGTCACCAAATCTACTGACATCTCATATCCACTAATCACTATCACTCTTTTAATTTCTTGCAAATTCAAATATATATGCCTATGGTACACAAGTTAAGTTTTCAATTTTGATATTGTTAACTTTCTGTCCTGTTATGTACACTTATTGAAAAGTTAAATTCAAATTACCATTCACATTGAATGCATCAAAAACATATACATTGTCGAGAGATACACACACACACATATATAAATTTATGTATTAAAACTTGAAATGTATTTACATACATAGCGTATATAAATAATGTTATTCCATAGTTCTAGGCTGCTTGGGAGGTTTAGGATGCAAGTCCTCCTTTTATAGAGAAGATAAATTTGTACATTCTAGTCTCTTGGCTTGTTTAGAAGCTTCTGGTTCTTCAGAAGCTGCAGCAGGTGCATGTTTTGATTTTCCGTTCTAATTCTTTCACTTGTGTTGCACATTTGTGCAAAATTTCTCTCAATCTATCTATATCTTGTATGTACTTCTTCATCAATTCCACATTCTTCTTATTTTTCTCTTCGTGTTCCTTTTCCTTTTGCTGAAGACGATCATTTGCACGTTTCAACTCGAACTGAACTTGGGTCAATTTTTTCCTAAGCTGCTATGTCTCTGTCTCCAACTCTTTTGCCCCCAATTTTGTATTATCTGGAGTATACATAATTGCTACTTGCTGAAGCATGTTGTTCTTCTGCGGAGTGGCAATTTGGGATTTCAGATCTTCTATCTCAAACTTACATCCCAAATGTTGTGATTCTCTATCCTCCAGTATTTTCAATCTGAGCTCTTTAATCTCATTATCCCTCTCAGCTAGCTTGTTTGTCAATGTTTCTTTTATGGTTGACCATGCAGAGAGATTAGCTCCAGCATTCATTGCTGCACTAGCATCCATTAAGGACTTCTCTCAAATTATTAAGAAGGCACAATAGCTTTGTAACCCCCTTTTGACTTCTGCATGAGCTTGTATTGCATTAAGAGCTACGTCGAGTGCCTTCTCTCTGTTTTGTAGGGAACTCTCATACCTTATTAAAGCCTGTTGGTGTGCTGACATATCATAAATTTCACCAGAAATCAGATGCCTACTCTGTCCCCTACCAATTTTAGATTCTTTTAACTTTTCAACTCCTCTAGTCTGTAGTTCTGCAGTAATCTTTCCAACTTCAAATCTTTTTCCTTTCAAATCTTCATCTTTCTTAGCAATTATGTTTTTCATGTTTTCCTCTTTTTTATATATTCATCTATCTCAAGTTGATGTTTATTGTAGTCTTCAACAAGGTTGTTTCGAAATCCAGCCTTCATTATTTCAATTATTTTGTTTAACTTATTGACTTCAATGGTAAGTATTGCTTCCTGGTTGATAACAGTACTTCGAGGGGGGGTGTCCAAAACCTTTGGTCGATGTTTCAGCTCATCTTCCAGTCTCTTTATGGTTTCTTCATCTTTCTTCTGAACAACCATATATTCTTCTCTGCATTTCTCATTTTCCTTTCTAAATTCATCCTGAATTTTCTCTAGTTCCTTATTCAAAGACTGAAGAACAAAGTCCTTTCCTGCTATTATTCTTCTCGAACTGTCCATAGTCTTCACAAGGGATCCTTGTAATCTTGCAATTTCCTGTAAACAGGGAAAATTTTTAGGAGGCTTCAAAAATTGGAATTTGGCAACTTTTTTTTTGGAAAAAACCATCGAAAAATGCCTTCTACCTTAAAGAGATCCAGCATTTGCAAATTTTTAATAGAAGATTCCATAGTATCCACATGTTTTGTTTCTAACCTTGCAATTACCTGTAGATAGTGAAAATTTTGACAAGGCTTCAAAAAAAGGAATTTGGCAACTGTTTCTTTTTTTAAAATAGCATTGAAAAATAGTTCCTACCTTTAAGAGGTCATGAATTTGCATCTGCTTAATCCTACAAAGTTCTACGCTCTGTACTGCAGTAAGATACCAATAGGAAATTTTTTTTCTATGGAATTCAGCTTCTTCTTTGAAATGCAACATTTTATCGAACAATAGCTTAAAAATAGTTTTACCATCAAAAAAATATTTTGGAGAGGAAGTTTTCTCAACTCCCAACTATGGAGGTGTATATATAACAAGTGGCATTTTTGCACGAGCATAAATATCATCATCACTATGCTCCTCCTGTTCATTAAACTCAACATCATGCATCTCGTCTACATTTATTTCTCTGCCTTCATGTAATCCAACCAGAATTGAGACAACATGAAATTCTTCAAGGTCACTTCCCATACCTTCCATACAGCACTCAAAAGGATTTTCAGGGACTTGTACATTGTCCTTTGGAGATTGTTGAGGAACTTTCTAGTTAATTTTGTCCAGTTTCGGCCTATTAATGTATGTATTTTTAAATCTGCTTCCTTCTACAGTGTTGGGTCAATATAAGTCAATAATATTTTGTAGTGTGCCAGGGTAACTAAAATTCACTCTCTTCATTTTTCTCTCCTGTAGTGCAAAATGCAATTTATTTGCCAATAGATGAGGGCCATCTATGGCCAGGTCTTCAACCCAATGAATCACCAACTTCATACAATCACCTGAGATATCTTACTTGTGGTGATTCATAATTGTCCTAAGTACAATTTGAATTCAGGTTGTGTACAGTCATGGTGGGACATCTTGCATCTTTAAACCATTCCAGGAAACCTTAACCATTTTTCCACATATTTTGTTTGTCATCTCACCCTTTTCTACTTCGAGGGTTTTCCTGGTGGTCAACATTACTCCCCCCCTGCGTGGAATTTTCATTGCACCTGGCAACAAATCAGGGTCCGGACAAACCCTCCTCCCCAAAATAATCAATTTCTTGGACTCATCATCATAACTAGAAATGGAATTATCTATCTCTTCATTGTTGAAATTGAACTGACAGAAAAGAAAACGATACACTCCTGCTCTGACCAAGACATTTAGAATAACTTCTGGCCAGTTGGTTCTGTCACTCCATGCCTCAACGCTCTCTCTAAATTTTCTGACAGTGAACCTCTCAGCAACTTCAGAACCCCCTGTTTTAGTTGATGGCATGGAAGATGAGGCTGTTGTTTCCATTTTGCAGGATGATGGCACGCTCAAAAAGGAAGAAGGGGATGCACGCACAGGATGCACATGAATGCACACACAGGATACTAGCACGCTAACTTTTCCAAACTAAAATAAAAATTACAAATGTGTTCACACGTTTCCAAACTATAATAAAAGTTACAAATGTGTTTTGACTTTTGCAAACTATAATAAAAATTACAAATGTGTTCTGACTTTTCCAAACTATAATAAAAATTACAAATGTGTTTCAAGTCAACTATACACAACTTACGTTTTCAATTTCAATATAGTTAACTTTCTAGCATGTTAAGTGTACTTATTGAAAATAAGAAAGTAAGAGTAAATAATAGAGTAAAAATTTGGCATTCTAACTATTCTGGAAAAACTAGAGTAATATTCTTCTCAACATGTTTTGATGTACTCTCAAACCAAACCCTCATATTAAATGTTTATAGTAAATGTTTTTGGAAATTGGATGGCTATATATATTGAGAAGACTATCCTTCTGTTAATTTTATATAAGTACCTAACCTTGTATGCTCACAGTCTACCTATGAAAGGTGCAATTTTAACCTTTTTTTACTGTTATGGACACTTGGTGTAAAATGCAAGCCATAAGCATAAAAATGCAAGCTAGGAATGCATAGCAGTTAAATTGAACATGAATGACTAAAATTCCAAGTATCTTGGTCAAATTAAAAAAAATGACTAAAATTCTAAGTTTCATAAAAAACAGTGTGTAAATATTCAAAAATGGTTTTAGGAAAATACACACCACAGTCTGTACAATTGTCATAAGTTGAAACTAACACCATGGGGTTGAAGATAGATATATTTTGACAAAAGGCTCTTTCATTTTTTTTAAATTATGTTTCATTTGTCCAGAGTTAAATTGACAAGATGACAACTTTTGTGTTTTCAACCCAGTTTTACCCAGATCACAAAAATGCCCGCACAACCCTAAGAATTGGGTATTTTTGAGTGATTTTAGTTGGAAATGGTATGTTTTACTATTTTCCGAATTGGGTATTTTTGAGTGATTTTAGTTGGAAATGGTATGTTTTACTATTTTCCTCATTATTATACATTTATTTTTTCAATTTTGGTTTAGAAAGTGCCTGTTGTGCAAAAACACTACATGGATGTCTTGTATTTATGAAATATCCACCTACATTAATAAAAATGCAAGCCAAACCCTCTTATTAAATGTTTATAGTAAATGGTTTTGGAAATTGGATGGCTAGATATATTTAAAAGACTATTCTTGTGTCAATTTTATATAACCTAACCTCGTATGCTCAGAGTCGACCTATGAAAGGTGCAATTTTAACCTTTTTTTACTGTTATGGACACTTGGTGTAAAATGCAAGCCAAAAGCATAAAAATGCAAGCTAGAGATGCATAGCAGTCAAATTGAACATGAATGACTAAAATTGCAAGTATCTTGGACAAATTCGAAATTAATGACTGAAATTCTAAGTTCTTACATAAAAAACAGTGTGTAAATACTCAAAACTGGGCTTAGGAAAATGTTCATAAGTTGAAAATCACACCATGGGGTTGAAGCTTGATATATTTTTGACAAAATCCTCTTTCATTTTTTTAAAATTATGTTTCATTTGTCCAGATTTAAATTGACAAAATGACAACTTTTGTGTTTTCAACCCAGTTTTACCCACATCAAAAAAATGCCCGCCCAGCCCTAAGTATTGGGTATTTTTGAGTGATTTTAGTTTGAAATGGTATTTTTTACTCTTTTCCACATTATTATATATTTATTTTTTCAATTTGGGTTTAGAAAGTGTCTGTTGTGCAAAAACACTACATGGTTGTCTTGTATTTATGAAATATCCACCTACATTAATAAAAATGCAAGCAAAACCCTCCTATTAAATGTTTGTAGTAAATGGTTTTGGAAATTGGATGGCTAGATATATTGAGAAGACTATCCTTGTGTTAATTTTATATAACCTAACCTCGTATGCTCAGAGTCGACCTATGAAAGGTGCATTTTTAACCCTTTTTTTAACTGTTATGGACACTTGGTGTAAAATGCAAACCATAAGCATAAAAGTGCAAGCTAGGAATGCATAGCAGTCAAATTGAACATGAATGACTAACATTGCAAGTATCTTGGACAAATTCAAAATTAATGATTGAAACTCTAAGTTGTTACGTAAAAAACAGTGTGTAAATATTCAAAATTGGGCTTAAGAAAATGCATGCCACAGTCCGTAAAATTGTCATAAGTTAAAAATAACACCATGGGGTTGAATATAGATATATTTTTGACAAAAGCCTCTTTTAGTTTTTTAAAATTATGTTTCATTTGTCTAGAGTTAAATTGACAAAATGACAATTTTTGTGTTTTCAACCTCGTTTTACCCACAAAATGCCCGCCCAACCCTAAGTATTGGGTATTTTTGAGTGATTTTAGTTGGAAATGGTATGCTTTACTATTTTACACATTTTTATACATTTATTTTTTCAATTTGGGTTTAGAAAGTGCCTATTGTGCAAAAACACTACATGGATGTCTTGTATTTATGAAATATCCACCTACATTAATAAAAATGCAAGCCAAACCCTCCTATTAAATGTTTATAGTAAATGGTTTTGGAAATTGGATGGCTATATATATTGAGAATACTATCCTTGTTTTAATTTATATAACCTAACCTCGTATGCTCACAGTCGACCTATGAAGGTGCAATTTTAACCCTTTTTTAACTGTTATGGACACTTGGTGTAAAATGCAAGTCATAAGCATAAAAATGCAAGATAGGAATGAATAGCAGTAAAATTGAACATGAATGACTAAAATTGCGAGTATCTTGGACAAATTCAAAATTAATGACTGAAATTCTAAGTTGTTACGTAAAAAACAGTGTGTAAATATTCAAAAATGGGCTTTGGAAAATGCACACCACAGTCCGTACAATTGTCATCAATTGAAACTAACACAATGGGGTTGAAGATAGATAAATTTTGGACAAAAGCCTCTTTCAATTTTTTAAAATTATGTTTCATTTGTCCATAGTTAAATTGACAAAACAATAACTTTTGTGTTTTCAACCCAGTTTTACCCAGATCAAAGAAATGCCCGCCCAACCCTATGTATTGGGTATTTCTGAGTGATTTTAGTTGGAAATGATATGTTTTACTATTTTCCACATTATTATACATTTATTTTTTCAATTTGGGTTCATTAGAAGAAGAAAATTCCTGCCGAGGAGAGACAAAGAAGCTTCAGAGGATGAAAGTGGTCCTGATGGAATCACCATGTTGGCCTCTACCCATTGGGTGTCTCACACCTCAAATTGGATGAAAATATAAATCTCATCACATTGACCTAGGGTTTTATAAAAATTCTGATAAAAATGCGTTAGTGACCTCAGTAAAATGCCTACCATTTCAAGTAGTTGATGGATTAAATTGTTCTAAGGGTATGGGTCTCTAGAGTGTTGATTGGTGCATCTAACCACATCATTATTTTGTCCAAAAAATCTCTGAAGATGAAGTTACCACTATGCCAAAAGTGCCCTCTGGCTTGTTTTGCTCCAGTCCAGTAAAATCCCCGCCAACTCAGAAGAAGATGAGTCTAAAGGGGAAATCAGTTTGGTTGTGTTGAATGGGATGTACTACATCATCTGGTATCATTGGTTCAAGAGTTGGTGAAAATAAAAATCCCTCATGTTGACTTAGGGTTTTATAATTTTGTCCAAGTGGTAAATCTGTAGTTTAAAATGTTATTTTTAAATGCCCACCAGATGATGTGTGTGTGTCAATTAATTCATCAAATGACATTTATTTGTTCCTTGTTGAAGTGTTTATTCAGTCATGGTTTCAGTTTTTCCTATGGAGGTCACATGAGTGAAAAATTAAACTTCCATGTTGAAAAAAAATCATGTTCACATAGCGTATAAGTTTGCCCGCACATAGCTTTAAAATATATACTAAACAAGTTTTTCAGATGCCTGCACAAGCCAGAGATTTAAATGGAGATTACTTGGCCATTTAATTAAAAAAAGATGAAATAAATAAGACATAAACATATTAATTCTTGCACATGATCTAGGAACTAGGAATCAAAATCATCAAAGAATAATTAACAAATACTCATGAATTGGAAAATAACTAGAATACCAAATAGG
>LPNX011199010.1:93379-109538 GCA_001517045.1 Pseudotsuga menziesii
ATGCGAGAGGAACCCGAGCAACTGGTGCGGGGTTGAGCATCGCTCGGGAGAAAGTGCTGCGAAGTAGAAGGGGGCGTGCGATGCGCAGAGCTAGTTGACCTAGTGGCACATAGGAGAAAGGGAAAAGAAGTAGGATGTCCAGAACCTGGTCCAAGACACTTGAGTCTTGGCCAACCCATTAGATTCACTTCGGGTGAGACTTCAGATCGCTTTGCGGTCTGTTGCCGAAAGGGCCAGTGAGTTTGGGGTGTTGTTGATTAATTATAGTAAACCCGGGTCTGCCCATGCAATCAACAGTTCTTGTGCATTGAAAAATGTTGGAGGTAGATACAGTTGCATTTCACACATTAGTCGGGGAATTTCTCTCTTCCAATATTTTATATCTTCTTTATGGATTTATTTTGAGGAAAGCCACCTACAAATGATGCAATAAAATAATATCAAGCCATATATAAAATTTGTGGGCAAAACATAATATGTCAATAAGTTCCTCTACAAAGCATGGACCAAGTACATTTTCCATATAAAACATTACTTACCTCATGTATTTTCCAAGAACATAAATAATTTGTTTTATGTTGTTTTCAAAGTCGTATGGGAGAGATAAAGGTAGAACATATTGTATCAAAAAACACATAATCATTATTTATTTCCAAATAAGAGAATAAAATTAATAAAATAGTGCATACCAATAAGGAAATATATTAAAAACTCACAATTACCTTAATGAATGTATGCTACTCATGTGTTTTAACCCCACCAAAATCACCTTTTTCGTTAAGATATTCTTTATGTTGGACGAAAACCCTGTCGAAAACCTGACTTTTCTGATGACCTCTTTTACAATATTGCTCTGTTGCTTTGTTGAGCACCAAGGAAAACTAATATTCTGTTGATGGCCATCACCATTAGCATTAATGATCACACTTTGCAATGCATGATTAGCTTCTTCGATGTCACTACAAATCTTTCCAATTCTTTCTTTTCCAGTCCTTCCATCTAATATTCGCCATAACAATTCTGTTATGTTCTTCCTGATATGCATTGTATCAAAAAAATGAACTATTTGTAGGTGCTCGTGGTATGGCAACCTACTAAATTGCATTGGGTAAATTTTCATTGCTCGTGGAAGCCCATTCGTGCCTTAACGACATTCATGAAACATCAACAAAATCAAATTAACACTAATTAATCAATATAGGTACATACCGCACTAAACATAATTCACTAAAAAAAAAAAAAGATTTATATAATATATGATACAAGTTGAATGTGATTGTCATTGATGTCAAAGGAGTTCAGTGAATGACAAAAGGATAAACAAAGACATGATGGCAGGGTAAACTCAGTGAAAGACAAAGGAATGACAAAGGAAGTAATGACATGGAAAGTATGATGATGTGGCATGTATGGTGAGGATGGAAAGACACATAATGGTGTTCTAGTGCTATCAGGAAGTCAGTGTTATAATCTGACATCATTCTGGAAAAATATGGCAACTTTGTGAAACTTTGGAAATTGACTAAGTATGAAAAAGTAGTCAAAACTACTCTAAGAGAATTCCCGCCATAATTCATGGTTTAAATAGAATGCCCACACCTCCATATCAGCCTATATCTTGTTGAACTGGCTATCTAGCCATGGTCTCAGTTTTCCTTAATCATTTCTGAGGAGAAAGTTATAAGTCTGCCAAAATAGGGTTTCAAGATAAACCTTGGAGAAATTCTTGGACATGTCTAAGTGTTGGAAAAATGGTCTAGGTGGCCTTTGATCCATGACATTTGATAAATTTATTTTCACAAGGACATCCCTTGGCAAGCATTTCCAAACAACCTCTCAAAATCAGGTTCTGAACACGCAATTTTCTTATGTTTCTCAATATGCAAAATAGTATTTTTCTACTTTTGGCAGATTGATATTTTGCATATGTGACCATTGTAAGTCAGCCTAAAAGTATGGCTGGATATAAATTTCAACAAAGAAAAAATCCATGCCAATTGATGAACCTATTGACATACACCCAACATCTAGCAGGAATTTGAAAGTGGTCCTCCAAACTGATTATTGACACTTACACAAATCTCTTCAAAGCCTAAGTCACCAAGGTGATTTTATTTTTTTCATCAAACTTGGAGAGTGAGACACCCAAAATGTGAGGAATATCATACTTACTCAACCATGCCAATATTCTCTCTTGCAACCTCATCATCTAACCTTGGTGGGCATTTTACTGGGATAGTGCAAATGAAGGTGAGAGGCACTTTTGGAAGATTGATATCTTCCTCCTCAAAGACTCTTTGGGAAATATGAAACAATGGTTGGATGCACTAACCAACATAATAGATCCTATCACTTTCAAATAATTTTTCTCATCATCCTATGTGAGGTGGCTCGCATTTCCTTGAGGCCACTTAGGTAGATTTTACCAATAATTCCATAGACAATTTGTCCAAAACCTAAGGTGGATTTTTCATTTCACCCAAAAAATGAACTAATGCTACTAGATGATGTATTACACCTTACTGAGCACACTTATGCTGATTTCACTCCCAAACTCATCTTCATTTTCCCTAGGCGGGAATTTTACTGAACTTTGGTGTAAGACGGCCTAAAACCCTGTTTTGGCATAGCCATATCTTCTTCCTAAAGCATTATCAAACCATTGTGAGACCATGGTCAGGTATACAAAACATACACCTACAGGATGACCATGTGGTGCGGTCATTTTATTCAACCCACAAATTATGGCAAGCATTTCCCTAGAGCAATTCTGACTAATTTGACCAAAAATCCTTCTTTTGGTAGACCTGTATCTTCTTCTTCAAGGAGTTTTTCTGAGAACCGAGGCCATGGTCAGATATTCATTTCAACAAACTATGGGATGGCAGGTCATGGTGGGCATACTGCTTTGGGGCAGTTTTTCAACACTTATTCAAAATCCCCAAATTATCATACCATTACCAACTACCACCAAAATGTAACAATGACATCATGAGACATTAGGACACCAACATGTTTTTTTCAACCTCATCACACATGCCATATCAACACTTCTTTTGTCATTAATGACCTCCTTTGACATCAATGACAACCATACTCAACAGTGTCCTTGTGCTAATAAAATTCATAGGGGCTGACATATATCTATTCCTTCAATGACGTGGCTATCCACCCATGCTTTCATTTTTCCTTATGATAGTCACATGTGTAAGAAATGAATCTGCCAAAGTAGGAAAAATATTGTTTTACATATTCAAAAATTTGGCTAAGTATTGACGAATATTCCAACAATACATAAATAATTTGGCATACCTTGACGATTTCTATTATATTCCAAATTCCATAGGTGAGGTGTCATTCTTCGTGGTTTTTTTCCATTCTCTTATTTACCATTGAATTTTTCCGTGTCTGTAGTTCGATAACTATGGTTCTTAGGCAGAAAGTGCCTATACTCATCAAACACTTCATTTGCTAAACTCCTTGAACAACGAGGTTTTATCCTGGGACCGCAAGCTGGACATGCAAATTTACCCTCTGTTTGAATACCTACAAGATGTATGAATTAGTGTAGCGAATTAGAATTACCATTTAAAATAATGCATGATATTTTCAATAGATATATATAATATTAAAGATCAAAAGAAAGTAACAATATACCACAAAAATGTGTTAACCTGGGAGCATCATGAATTGTCCATCCAAGTATTCCATGGAATTAAAATCGTCTTTGCCCTATTGGTCTAGAGATTTCATACATAGTGATGACATCCCATAACTTCAACAACTCATCGATAAGAGGCTCAATATATACATTCATATCTTTAACATGGTACTTACCTAATTGGTGCAACATACATGATTAATTATATTTAGCTATATGTTGTTATATATAAAAGACATAATTATCATGCACGAAACAAAGAAATGAAATATTTAGTGATCAGACTTTCAAGTAAAAAAATACAAATTAATTAAATACCTGGAACAATCATTGCCAACATTGTGTGCTCTCTCTTGACTGACATCTAAGGAGGAAGTTTATTGTTTGTAATAAAAATAGGCCACACTAAGTAGGTAGAACGAAGCTCTCCAAATGGATTGACACCATCAGCTTCCAACAAAAGTTTAACATTACGAGGTTCTTCTTTGAAAATTGGCCACTTTTCATCGATGCACCTAAATGCAGACCCATCTGCAGGCATTCGAAAGAACATCATCTTGACTTCTGCTCTTTGCATGGAAATCCATAATCTGTGCTATATGTTGACACCTGAGCAACCGCTGGAGACATGGAATTATCAGAATATAACGAAGAACTTTGTGAGGCACCTTTTTTGTCACTTTATCGGCTCGATACCTACTTGTTTGACATTGTGGGAATTCATTTTCTAATGCATATTGTCCATAGTATATGATATGATCATTAGGACATGCATCAATATCTTGATACTCCATTCCAAATTCTTTCATAATCACATATATATCTCGATATGTGCGTGGTAAAATATTTGACGTTGGTAATAGAAATTCACCTAACAATCTACAAAATTCAAAAGAATAAGTCAATGTAAGCAATATTAATCATCAATATCACATCCATACTTTACAAATTAGATAACAATAGCAATATAGGAAAAAAGTCAACCCTTTATGTACATGCGAACATGCAGACATAAATAATTAACAAATTACATACCTTAGTATCTGTGTGAGACACTTGTTTCATAAACCAATCAAAACCTTCAAGTTCACTAACAACAATATAACAGATAGAAGATTTTTTTTTGAGCCTTCATAAAGGGGTTGACGTGCCTTCTCGAGTAGAGGATCAACATCATGACTATCATCATGGTTGTCCTCATCCATTGGAGCAAATGTGTCTTAGATCAATCTATGTATCTCATCTTCCTGATTTGTATAACTAACGTTATCTCCATCCATATCATCATTAAGAACTTGATCACCTTCAATATTCTGATCTAGATCTTTGTCACCCTGTAAATGAGTATTTCTGCTAGTACTTGGCAAATAACTCTCTGGAAGGGGACATTTTGGGGGCATTGTGTATATATTTACAAACAACATAGTAAAATTAGTGTGTATAGAACATATAATAAAATGATAAGACATTTTACTGAAATTCATGACATGATGACTATTACAGAGAACACATTAAAAATTGAATAACCTCTTACCAAGGGACGATATTCATAACCCCCTTCGGCATGCCCCTTCTGATCCCTACAATTTCTTTCAGTTGTCATTATTAAGATTCTTCTTCTTTGCAAGCCCATGCAATCAGAGCAAGGGAAATAACATTTTCCATCTCTCCTCACCTCTAATGCCGCTCTAAACTAAGCAAGCTTCGTTCCATTTTCATTCATAGTGAAAAATCCTAGTAGTGACAAGTAATTGTCTTACCTACACCATACCAAACAGTAACTTGTCAAATGCATTAGATATAAGTATATTTCTAAATGCAGTATATTATATACCAATTTCTATAAAGAAAAACATGAAGACTATGATGAATAGGATTGTCATTAATGACAATCATTTTGGAAAAATATGGTAATTTGGTGAAAAACAGGAAAATGACTAAGTGTTGGAAAATTGGCTCAGATAGCCTTAAGAAAATTCCTGCCACAAATTGTGTGTTGAAGAAAATTCCCACACCATATGGGGGTCTTGTAGATTGATATTTGGCTTACCTGACCATGTCTTTAAATTGTCTTGGATGTAGCTGAGGAAGAAATTATGAACCTACAAAAATAGTGTTATAGGTAGATTGGACCATACTAAGAAAATTGTCTAAGTGTTGGAAAAATTGGCTCATGTGGCCTTGGGAAAATGCCCGTCGTACCGTAAAGGGTGTATGATAAAAATTATCTGAAGCTATAATCCTACAGCTTGTTGAAGAGGCTATCTCACCATGGTCTCAGTTCTCAAAGAAGATGTTTGAAGACAAAGATAATGGTCTACCAAAACAGAGTTTTAGGCTGTTTTGCACTATTCCAGTACTGGAAAAACTGCCTCAGTGGCCTCAGGGAAATGCCCACCCTATCTCATAGGATGATGAGAAAAATAATATGAAAGTGTTAGGCTATAGCTTGTTGATGGGTTCATCTAACCATGGTCTCAGTTATCCCGTGGAGTGTTTTATGACAAAGATATAAATCTGCCCAAAGTAAGAAAAAATATTATTTTGCATTTTAAGAACACAAGAAAATTGGTTAAGTGTTAGATTCAGGAAATTGAAAAGGCATTTTGAAATGCCCGCAAGGAGGGGTTATTTTGATGATAAAATTCATCAAGTAGCATAGGCATGTTCCTTGGTGAACTGACTATACAGCCATACCTTCAATTTGTCTTATCATTGTCTCATATGCAAAATATCAATCTGAGAACAAAAGAAAACGGGAGTTTGAGAGGTCAGTTGGAAATGCCTGCCAAGGGCTATCTTTGTGCAAGTAAATTTATCAAATGTCATGGATCCATTCTTTGGTAAGTTATCCATCTGCTCATGACTTCAGGTCTCCATAGAGTGTTCACACGTGTGAAATAGGAGTCTACCAAAATGGGAAGAAATATGTTTTGATGTTCAAAAGAGGTTGAGAAGCTATTTTAAAATGCTTGCTAGAGTTTGTGTGTGTGTCAACAGATTTATATTGTTATATGGTTTTGTTCATTGTTGAAATGGCTATCTAGCCATGCTTGTAGGTTTCCTTATGGTGATCACATGAGGGAGAAATCAATCTAAGTGTTAAATTAAACAGTTTGGAAGCCTATATGCTAATGTGGACAGTACTGAAGACAAGATACTAATGGTGTATGGACAGAGTTGAGACATGGCTGCAGTATGTTGTATGTTGAATGACTTTATGAGTACAGAATAAACACTTGTTGATTGGTATTTTTTATGTGTGTGTATGTGGCAAACTTTGGAAGAGTGTGATGTATCAATTGTAATTTGTAATCTGAAATTTGTATAGGGAGGTTGGGTGGAGCTAGGGAAAGACTTATTGGTCTTTTGGCAAGTTGAAGCTTGTTTGGATGTTCTAGCATCCCAGTTAGTTGTAGCTGACTGAACCATTATGGTGGGTGGTGCCACCTTATGGGTTGTATCCCATATTGGAGATTGAAGTCTCCACTTATATAAAGATTACAAAACTATATCTTGTGTCCCTTGTGCAATGTCTTGATAGTTATGTGTTTAATTGATGAATGACATGTGCCTAGTTGATATTATTCTTTGATAAATATGTTGTTGAAGCAATTTTGAAATAATGATATAAGATTGGTAGAAAATTTTGAAATTGAATTGAAGCCTTAGCTCACTAATTCAGCCCCCCACCCCCTCTCAGTGAGCATTGTGTCTAATAGACTGAAGTTTTCATTGATGCCAACAAGTGTTATGCAATGTCCTTTGATTTACTCACAAGGAGACCTTGATAGTTTGGGCATTGGAACACCAGGTGGCCCAAATGGTCCAAATGAAAGTTGTCCTTCTACTGTGGAAAGCGATTAACACTGTTTCAACGAACAATAGCTTAGTGGAGCATTGGGTCTATAAAAAAAATGAATTGTCTAGAGTCATTGTTGACTGAACCCTCTTGTTGCAATTACTCTGGTTTAAATAAAAGGAGGGAGTTGCAAGGTTGTTAAATTCGTTCATAAGGTACATGACCCAAAGAATACAACTGTTATTTTGAGCCTCAATGTTAGTTTGTATCCCCCAAAAAAGGATGCATGCTTACCTTTTATGAATTTACGGCCAGATGATTGTTGTAGAGTATGACTGATTTCTCTAGTTTTGGATATGGTTGATAAAGAAATCTACGCTCAATCAATCGCAACTATAGCAAATGTGTCAAAAATGCATGAGTCAGGCAGTACAACGGACAGACGATTCCATGCACATTCTCACATTACGCTTTCAAGGATGGAAGGATTGAGTTTCTATCCTGGAGACTCCACAGACACTTTGTGTGCTTATCAGAGAGGGACTCAGAGCCGGTTGATTCAACTTGTTGATCGTTTTTATAAATAAAACACTTCTTTTAGATAGGGTACCCCTTCACCCAGACCCAACAGATTTGTAACACAAAATAAAACTTTAAATCTAAGTAGAGTTGTGAAGCTTCAGCAAAAAGAGAAGCTTGCTCTAACTCAGCAAGGATAATTATCAATGCCATTACAACTTGACCCACACGTAAACAACCGAGAGCTGTTGAAAGCTGGCATTGGTTTCGCGTGTGTGAAAAAGATAGCCATATATCCTTGATATAGAGATGAAAGTTTGTTGAAAATTAACAACGTCGATATTGCCATGGTTTTTCCACCAAGATAAAAAAAAAAATGAACTATTAATCCATGAATGTTCAAAACATGGAAGTATTTCATGGAAAAATATGCCCAAATGTATTAGTGATTGGATCCACATGTAAAGACCTTTGTTCCTCTTCCTATACTAGACATCAACGATGTTGAGTCCACTAATTCAGATCATGGTTCAAATATGAGTTTCAAATCTGATTCAGAAGAACATGAGCATGCATGTGTCGATCCACATCCAAGCCCCATTTGGGCTTGCAGTGGTGATTCACTATCCCCCGTGAGAAATCAAAGAATAAGGATCTTAAGAGAGATATATGCATAGACCACCTTATAGGAAACACATGACCTTATGGTGGATCAAACAGATCCGAGGAGGATGGTATCCTAGTTTAAGGAGCCTCCTCATGCACTCACAACTACTTTGAGGGGGGGGGGGGGGGGGGTTCTATGAGGTTTTCTGTCTTTCTTCTATTTTTCATTGTTCATTCTTAGATGCATTGTAAAATAGGTACGTAACATGACCTTCATTTCCATGACCCATTCATCATTTACACCTTAGTAGTGTTGAGGGGGGGTGTTGGAGATATTAAACACTAGCAACCTCCATAAAACTAAAATAATGGCTTTTGCATGCTTATAAAGCGTGGCTTTTACTACCATAAAACATACCAATAGTGACATCCATAAAGCGTGGCTTTTACTACCATAAAGCATGGATTTTACTATTGGTGAGTGTCTAATATTTCTCTAGATCAGTACCATGGAAAATTCACATTCACTTAACCATCCACAGTATATCATGAGTAATTTTACTCATTCCAATAATATACAATGCATTCTTTTCTCTCAAGCTTGTGGCTTCCAAGTTTGTTATAAATAAACCTAGCTTCCTCTTGTAATACACAAGATAGCAAAATACAATTTTATTTATGCCTATAGGCATTTAGATATTATGTGAGATTTTGGAATTGCTTAAGTGGATCAACAAGATTAACCCAAGTGTAACACGTGTACAACAGGGATTCCTTTCATGGTCGTCGTATCTTGTTATACTTAAATGCATCTTGATTAAGATTTAAATAACTTTCATTCAAAGGGACGTTAAAGAAACCAGAAATAACTTGTTTTGTTTCTCATATCAGTTTTTTGTTTTTTTTTGTTATTAAATAGTATTTGTTTTATGTTTATATTAACTCTAAGTCTAATAATCGTAACTCTAACTCTAACAATCTAGTATGAATAATGGATATAAAATTATATATTTTAGCCTTTGTTTAAAGGCCAGCTATTTCACAAAACTAAGGGGTGGTTGGTTGTGACTATTGGCATTCACCAACTACTTTACTTGTGGTTGTGTTAGTATTATTATCTTTATTATGTCAAAGTTTATCTATTGTGTAGGTTAATAAGATAATGATCATTTATTTTTCACTTAAGAAGAGGAAGAAGAGGAAAGAGAAGTTACTTAAGAAGAGGGAGAAGAAGAAAGAGAAGTTATAGGGAAGTGTTAGAACACTTGTACATGATGTTTAAGCTTAAGTAGACTAAGTTATTCACCACCCTAGTATGTTTATAATATGTTTATTTGCTAGCCTAATATAGCTTGTTTCCCAATTTACACATCATTAAAATTTGAATTAAGACTTTTCACGTTTATTTTCAATAAACATATTTGTTCTTTATTCTTTTCTTTATCGATGTTGAGGGGCATCTATGATCAGATTGATGCAAGAGATCCAATAGCCTAGGCTACTGCCCCAACTAGCCCTAGCATTAAATAACCTGCGCCAAACTAAATATTAATTGCCTTTATCACTCTAAATTTTATTATCAACCCACATTCAATAGTAAGCTGCATGATCTCATTCTGTATAACACAGCAATTTAAATCGAAATCCATCTTTAAGTGAAGATCTTTTAAATATATATAAATTGAAAGCATGATATCATTCTGTATCACATACCAATTTAAATCCAAATCCATCTTTAAGTGAAGATCTTTTAAAAATATATAAATTTTCAACTCAATTGTGCACGAACTGCTTCAAACCCTCTGTGTCTACTTAAACTTTAGAGCCCATGCAGTCGGTGAAGCGGCACCAAAGCAAGCAGCAGCATAGCCTACAGGTCAATATCAATATCCAGATACATAGCCATAGCCTACAGCATCAATAACAGAGCCTATGATTTCTATCAGTGGCTGGTTTGCTGTGAATATTTAATATATAGATAGCTGCAATGTGAATTTAGTGACAAACACTTTCCACAGGCTTGGAATTCAAAACCTCAAAAATGAGAAGCCAAAACAAAACTATTACAAGGCAACCATCCATGGCTTCTTCCAAACACAAGAAGAAACATGAACTGATCTGAGTCAGCTGGGGTAGACTGAATGGCAATATCCATAAAACCCAAGCTGGCAAAACAAATACACCCCTAACTATAGCAACAGCAATCTCAACGTTACAAAATACAATACATAAGTGACATAATTCTCCACAGCCACTATGATCTACAGTGATCTATTTCCTGCAACCCATAAGTTGCAGAAGGTACAACTACAATATATCTTCCCTAGAATTTCATGTGGCGAACACAGTGCTCAATCTGGGTCAGCCTGGTGGCCAGATTGACCGTAATATTGCAAGAAGAATACACAACTACATGTCTCTTGATAATATGCAGCACATTAATTCTCCCCGGAACCCTAGCCGAGGATGTTAACGTCATATTCCCGGACATCCCACCGGTAAGCATCTTCGAATTGGAGTTCATCAGATCGCCTATGAATATCGTCACTGTAACATTCATATGGGCGGTCTTGTCGGCCTCAATTTTCCCGGCCGGAATGGCGGCCCGCCCCAGTGTCAAGCCACTGAAGAGAACAAGAGCGGTGCTGTCACCGAACTTGAAGCTGGCGGCCTTATTAGGGTTCTTGATCGACATCTGAGAGACCACCGTTGCGTTCATAAGGCGTGGCTTCAGGGTGACCGAATCGATACTGTAGCCCAGGGATTCCAGGGTCGTGGAATTCAGGATTATCTTGGGATCTTTGGATTTGAACACCATCAGCGCCAGAGTCACGACGGGTATCAGGACCACGACGAGGCTCCCGACGCAGAATAAGGCACAGCAACGTTGTCGACGCTGCTTCAGCTTTTTCTTGAGGGCCAAGAAATCATCGTTGTCGGGCTCCAGTCGGAAGGGCTCGGCGGCCAACTGTTGCTCCTCTTTGTGGCTTAAACTGGGCTTCATCGTTATGGGTTCAATCCCCAGCATCATCAGATCGTCTCTGCGCAGTCCATTGGTTTCTGCCATTGCTGAGACTTGAGACTTGGCTGTGAGTGGAAGTAGGTAAAATCCTTCTCGCTTCCGTGGCGACTATGCCTGTTGACGCATTTCATGACCACTGCGGTTCGGTTTATGTAGTAATCTCCGGATTTCAAATCGAAGATAGAATATGAAGAGTAAATAGGGTTAGGTAGAAGTCGGATCTTTTAAGAAAAATATAAAAATATAAATATAAATTGTGTATTGACTATGGGGGAGATTAGAAGGTTCTAACGATAATGATTTTGTTTGTTGGCTTCTCATTCCGCGATATGCCGCTCTACAGTGCCATCAGGTAGTTGGAAGTTAAATGATTTGATTTTGTGGTGTTTGCAAGGGACTAAACTCGGTCAATAGAAACTGGTACGGCAGACTTTTAAATAACAGGCAAAGAACATATGGATTAAAATAATTTAAGAGTATCTCAATACTTAATTTTAAAAAGGAGACGTGGACGTTCACAGGCAAACAATACTTTACCGGTTATGTGTGGCTGTGGCACTTTGAGTTAGGAGCGCTTTATATATTGGACAGACTTTTCCTCGGGAGGGGAACCTGTCCAATGCACACCGTCTGATTTCTCATTCAACCGTGTGCATTGGACAGGCTCCCCTCTCGAGGGAAAGTCTGTCCAATATATAAGGATTGCCCTTTGAGTTATTGGATCTCAAATAGGTTGAGATCGAGGGCAGCCCCATTAAATGCCACGTAGCATGTAAAATATTTTTTTAGGGGTTATGAAAATACTTTATTGATTATGAACTCTCAATAAAATTAATGATTATGTGAGTTTTTCATGGTTTTTGATTTTGTTTTTTTTATAATTTGGTTGGAAATTGTAAAATGTGAATATAAATATACATTGTTATTAGAGGTTGTAATAAAAAGATACAGTTTTCAACACTAATTTTGGTCTATTTTTCTTAAAGAAAGTACAAAACTTTTAACTCAAGATTTTATCCAGAGTAGTTTATTTATTTTATTTTTTGGATTTTTGAGTGCTTTTTTTGTAGGAATCTAATTAATTTTTTTTATTAAATTCAAATTTGGATTGTGTTTTTGAATATATAAATGGATTCAACATCTTCAAATGATGATGATGACTATGATGATTAAGCTCTACTCATACTAACTTTGGTTTATCGATCTTAAGAATGGTATTACCTGGTTTGCTTCAAAATCTTGTTCAAATGCTCAAAAAGATTGGCCACAAGCTTTCAGAGTTTAGTATAGTTTTGGGCAAGTTACATGGTTGGAAAAGTTTGTAATGTAACAAATACTATAAAACTCAGATCTAACACAAATGTAAGCAAGGCATTCTAAGAGAAAATAATAAAAAAATTCTCCCTTTACTCACATCAAAATCAATGTATTGTCATTATTTTCTTGCTCTTATATTTTTTTACATAACATTATATATAGTATTTGCACAATAATAAAATCACATTTATTAAAAACTGTTTTTTAATGTATTTTTTTTACATTTATATTTATGCTTATCCACAATCTATAATCAATATTATTTTCTTTAAATTTAAATGTTTTTTGTTTGGATTTCAATTTGCATCGTAAAACTAAAAGATACCATCATTATTATTCACATTTTTAAGTCATGTTTAAATTTGCATTACAAAATTAAAACCTATATATTTTTTTAGAATGTAGAAAACTTTTCAGATTTTATTTAAATTGTTAATTTTGATAGGTATTTGTTATTTGAAATTCTAATCTAGTTATTTATAAGACTTGAGGGTACTTCATATCAAGTGAACTGCCAATAAGCTACATAGGTGCTAGTACATTTTGATTAAAATTTAAATAAGCTTAGTTAAATGGTTAATTAAAACGGTTAATCAAACTTTAGATTCTTATACTTGCAAAACATTTTGTTCTTTTTGTTCTTTTAATTGAAGTTTTAAAATTTATTTTTAAGTCATAATTTCAAAAAATTATTTGTAATTTATCAAATTTTACTGGCCATAAGTTAAATAAAAATAAATACTTAATACACCATTTTTATTTATATAAATATTTGTAATATTACTCCTATATTTAAAATAAATACTTAATACACAATTTTATCTTATAAATATTTGTAACATTACCCCTATCTAGAGAACACATACATATCCACTGAAATGGGAAACCAAGGAGTTCTGTTAAATCTTTATGACTTTCATTTTGAAACTTATTTGTAATATTTACTGAATTATTCCCATCATTGGATTCACGGGAAGTAATGTTGAATTTTAGCATATGATATATCATTTATGTAGGCCATTGATTGGATTGATGTGATTAATAATTAAATAGTAGCACTCAAAGTCAAAAAGTATTTATGCCCATTCGTCAATAATCATGGGAAGTCTAGAATCCTTATCATGGCATCATGCGATTCATCGTCTTGTCCTTTTTTAACAAAGTCTCTTTACTATATTATGCTTAGAAAGATTTGGAATGACACAAAGCACTACTCATGGTAAAGAATACAAATCATTATTGCAACGGTTTAATTGAAAATTTACTTTTGAAATATTTAAGACATGTATTTCATTGAAATATTTTGTGTTATTACTATGTTGAATTTATGTTAAGTATTTTTTAGATTCTATTGTTTGTGATTTTGATTTCAATAAGTATGTGTCTTTTCTATGTATTTTAGTTTAAAAATCTTTATCCACCATGCAAACAATCTTTTAGATAGGCTTCCTTAATATGTGTTATAGTTTAGGGGTATTAGGTTGGGTTCTTTTATGTTTTTGATGGAATATTAGAATTAATAAGTGTTATAGTTTAGGGGTAGTAGGTTGGGTTCTTTATGTTTTTGTGGAATATTGGAGTTGAGTTGGGGTTATAATGTGTTAGAGTCTAGGGGTAGTACTTTGGATTTTTTTATGGTTTTGATGGAATATTAACATTGAATCATTGAATTGTGTTTAGGGATTATGTAAAAAATTAAAGATTGATGTGTTACATATTGAAATTTTGTTTTTTTTAATAGATAAAGTTAGTGATGCAAAGAAAGAGGGGAAAATGGAGTAGTTTGATATAAATGTTATAAATAATATATGGTTTTCTTGCCTCATTTAAAGGGTAAACAATAGTAATTTTGATCATATGGAAAATCATAATATATTAGATAAAGAAATCTTAATTAAAAATGGGGGAACCCTTAAGATGTATTGTATCTGTTACCTTAGCATCATGTATAATGTGGTATCAAATTTTAAATATTTTCACAACATTAAGAAATTACATTAGGTTACGCATTTAAAAACATGTGGGAATGAATAGGTGTATAAGGGAAGTGATCGTGGGAAGAGTTATAACTCTCCCTCATGCCCTCTACAATTTCTCACACTTAGCATGGTTTCATTTGATGGGGAAATTAAAACAGTTTTAATGGCAACAAACAACTTGGGTGGGACAATCCTCTTCAAGGAAGGCTCTATTGATAGCCATTTCAAAATTGTAGTGAACATTATGTACCCATTTGTTGTTTGTTTGTCCGTGGTTTAGGTGCAAGGATTCTGATTGCAATTTCCTTCTCTATGGGGAATGTCAACCCATTTGATAAGAGCCTTAAGACATAGTTCGTAAGAGGAGTTGTGTTTAGTTGCATATTTGACAAGGGTAAGATGTATGTTTCTTCATGCTCCATCTTCGTTTTGGCTTCAATTAAATTTCCATGGCTCTTAGGAAAGACCCTAAGTTGCAACTTTGTCTGGTTTAATTTAATGTTAGGAATCATTGGCTACATCACTTTGGATATTGTGTAGAGTCTGAGGCTTTGAAAAACATTAGGTGTGTCCATTGACATGCAATTAACCCTTTGTCTAGAGGTAATATGTAATGGACAACAAGTTTATGAGATTAAGAAAACAATGGGGTGTCTAGCTAGTTAGTTGGAAGATATGCAGAGGCGATTCAATATTTGAGCATACATATGGAGAAACAACTGTTAAGATTGGAAGAATTGGAAGCCCATATTGGAGAATAGAAGTTAAAATCATATTAAATTGCTAGTGATCTAAAGAAGCATTACAATATCACCTTGATATTTACAAGGAGATCCCAATCTCTAGCAAGCCTCCCACCTATTTTTGTTGGCTCGATAAAGAGAAAAGATGTTGATGATGACACTATGCAGCATTTTGAAGCAGCTAAAAATGGGAAACAAATGACATTTGGAGACCCTGGACCTAGAAGGGATGATGTTTCCGTGGAGGAATCCCAATGTGGGCATGTCTTTGTTTAAGAATAACTTTTCATATGATGTTTACATGCATTTTTATTTATGGATAACTTGTCAAGCAATAAAACTATAGATATAATAGGACTAAACTATATCCTATATGTATTTGGCATAATTTTGGAGAGGATTGTAGTTTTCTCATTTGGATATGTAGAGCTCATTTTTTAAATTAACTTTTAACTACATGTACTTATGGTTGTTTGGATTCCTAACAACCCCCATATATATATATATATA